>APFE031221940.1:155718-173574 GCA_000404065.3 Pinus taeda
GAGAGAGAGAGAGAGAGAGAGAGAGAGAGAGAGAGAGAGAGAGAGAGAGAGAGAGAGAGAGGGATATAAAATGTTATTCACTAGAATAGAAGCATTGATTTCAATTTAGATGTTGGTTCCTAATAATATTTGATTGATTTCACTGGATGCATTGGTTTTAGTGTAGTTGTTGATTTCTAATCTTATTTGATTTCTTGCATTAGATGAATTAATTTCAGTTTAGATATTTTTTTCTAATCCTATTTCATTACTTTCACTAGATTCATTGATTTCATTGCAGATGTTGATTTCTAATCTTATTTGTTTGCTTGCACTAGATGCATTGATTTCAATGTAAGTACACAAAAAAATTATTGACAATGTGCATTGATTTCTATAATTCAAGCATAAATAAAATACTTAATTTTTCATCTTAATTAAAACATTCACTTACATGAAATATTTTCTTCTTGAAACCATAAACTATGTGTCTTTGAATACATTCTTATTATTAAGAGAAGAAGAGAGAGAGGGGGAGAGAAAGGCGAGAGAGTGAATGTATTTGTAATTGAATACATTCACATACATGAAGAGGGAGAGATACAAAGAGATAAAGATAGTGAGAGAGAGTCTATATTATGGTGATATGGACAGAAAAATAAGGAGAGACGAAGGGAGACAAAGATATAGATGGAAGGGAAAGAGAGGGGAGAAGAGAGATATAGAGAGAGGGAGGGAGGGATAGATAGATATGGAGAGAGAGAGAGAGAGAGAGAGAGAACATCATATATATGGGAGGAGGGGGTGAAAAGAGAATGAAGGAGATATATATATATATAAAATATATATATATATATATATATAGTAGGGGAGAGAGAAGGAAGAAAGAGAGAGGGGGGAGAGAGAGAGAGGAGACAGAGGAGAGAGAGCAGGATATACAATGTTATTCACTGAAATAGATACATTGATTTCAGTTTAGATGTTGATTCCTAATCCTATTTGATTAATTACATTGGATGTATTGATTTTAGTGTAGTTGTTGATTTCTAATATTATTTGATTGCTTGCATTAGATGCATTGATTTCTGTATAGATGTTTATTTATAATCTTATTTAATTACTTGCACTAGAATCATTGATTTCAATGTAGATGTTGATTTCTAATCCTTTTTTATGTAGAATTTCCTGTAGATTCACAAGCTCATGCAATTTACTAAAGCACAGGACAAGAATCTACTTCTACTTTCAATCAGCAGAAGCCAATAAATTGATGAAAACAATATGAAAAAGAAGAAGACAAATCAATGGCACATAACACAATAAGTTTTCCTGGGGAAAGCCACAACTCAAAACCCTGCCTATCTGTATTCCATTAACTCATAAATATGAGTGAAGATACAAATCTTGTTCTCACAAGATCAATTATGCACAAGTATGCTCATCTCTCTACCTCACAAACCTGCTATTAGCCAACACTTAGCCAATTTCAAGTTTCTTCCAAGCCCCTATTTCCTTGTTCAATTCCTAGGATGAATCACCTATATTCAATTCATGCTTCCAAAACTGCACAATCCGAACATAGGTCCTTCTCTAACTGCATGCATGATATTAGAACTCAATAAATCATACAACTGATAGTACATTGTCCCTCCATTCTAGTCTCAACTGGGTCTTTCTCTTAACTGACATGCATGAGTTTCTCATGAGGGAATCTTTAGTTAACTAGAGAAACACTTGTGGATGCACTAGTGCACCAATTGAATTTAGTCCTCTATTAGTTCTACAAACAGTTAGAACTAATTTAATTGACCATAACTCATTAAACTGAGTTATCTAATTGAAGCTCAATTTAAACTCATAACAAACCCCTAAAATTTAGCGGGAACATATACATGACTACATTGTTATAACTCTGATACCACTTGTTATAAATCTCTCAATGGGGAGTCTCTAGCCTTTATATAGGCCTCATACATACAATACCATGGGTCAATACCATGGTTCCCTCAATACCATCTATCTAATACCATGGGCCCATTACATTATTACTAACTACTTGTGGTCCCTTACATGATATGGGTTAACCACCTTATTTATTACTATGGCCCATCCCATTATTACATTATTCCCTTGGGTACCTCCCTTTGTAGCCCATATTATCACCCCTAGGTATACTACATACATAAAGACTTCCAACTTGAAATTCCTAAGCTAATTAAGTCAATTAAACTTAATTAGCTATTTACAAGTTGTTATGAGAATAAAATTCAATTTTAATTCATGGACAAATTAAACTAGAATTTCTTGTTGCCTTTTCTCAATACTTCCTCTAAATAAGAAAGGGATTTTCTACTACCCTGATCCTATCTTTGTGAAATTCAAATTCACATATTGACAATGCCTTTGTCAAAATTTCAGCATCTTACTCCTCTGTGGGAATGTACTCTAACAACATGATCTGCCTCAATACACAATCTCTAAGATGATGATATCATATATCAATGTGCTTGGACCTATCATGAAAAACTGTATTTTCAAAGAGTTTGATACAACTCTGATTATTACAGTAAATCACTATTATATCCATCTACTAACCAAACAAACCAACCAAGCTCTTCCTCATCCAGATGGCCTCAATGCTACCTGACTTGAAGCCACGTACTCTACCTTTTCCGAACTGAGTGCAACCAATATTTGTTTCCTGATATACCAAGAAATATCATTGAACCAATACTAGAAATCCCTCCTGATGTGTTTTTCTGGTCAGATGCACTCCCCATGCAATCTACATCCATGAAGCCTTAAAGCTTCACTCACTCTTTCCCTTTGTACCATGATCCATACTGAGTAGTGACCCTATGGTATCTCAATACATGCTTTCCCACCTTCTAATACATCTTGGTAGACCTAACCATCACTTGACTAAGCTGGTTAACTACATAGCATAAATTTGGTTGTGTGTTCACCAAGTACATGAGTGAACCCACAAGTTGTCTATAAACAATAGCTTCCACTACCTCTCCCGAAGTAGCTATAGGAGTCTCCATAGGCTTGCATTTCTCCATGTGGAACCTCCTGAGTATCTCGTTGGCATACTTTTCTTGAGACACAAATAACTCCCCATCACCTTGCCATACTTCCATGCCTATAAAGTAAATGCATGAGCCCCAAGTCCTTCATCTCAAACTCTCTTGCAAGGTCCTCCTTGAAAGATTTGATCAGCTGATAATCACCTGTCAATATGAGAACATCAACTAAAATTACAATGATCAACAGTTCACCTTCCACCACTTTGTGGTACAGGTTCACATCTGTTTTACTCTTTGTGAATCCCAACATGGTGAAGTAGTTTTCTATCCTGGTGTACCAAGCATGAGGCTCTTTCTTCATCCCATACAACGCTCTCTTGAGCTAACACACATGTGAATCATGGTTGAAGGTTTCAAAATCTTCAAGTTGCTCTATGTGCACCTCTTCCCCAATCGTGTCATTAAAGAAGGTTGTCTTCACATCCATCTCATGTATCTTCCAACCCATCTGTGCTGATAGTGCCAATATAGATCTAGTCAATGAGTACCTTGCAACAGGAGAAAAGTTCTCATCATAGTCAATCAACTCTACCTGTGAAAAGCCACGGGCCACAAATATAGCCTTATGCTTCTCCACACTACCATCTGTAGCTTGCTTTACCTTGTAAATCCAATGAGAACTCACCATGAACATACCCTCTAGTATTGAGACAACACTTCCAAAATGTTGTTACGAACTATGGAGTCATACTCCACCATGGCATCAACCCAAATCGGCTACTACATTGCTTCCTCAAATTAAGATGGCTCTATCACAACACCTCTGCTCATAATATCCATGTATCTAGTGTACCTGTCAGGTGACCTCCTATGTCTTCGTTGTGATGTGGGTGCTCCACATTCTCTTTAGCATCCGACAAAAATCTATCTGCCTCTCTGGTATACTTTCTCCCATCTCTAGAAGACTCTGTCTGAGTCGATGTCTCCACTCCTGGATCCTTTGCATGTGGCTAATCCACATCGATCTAAGGCTCCTCAACCTTAGGAGCTAAAAAATCTTCAACCGCATGTAGCTGAAGCTCCCTCACAAGGGAAACTCACATGGCCTTCTCCTTATCGAATCTAACATCCCTACGAACCACTGACTGCTGGTTGACAAGTACAACCAATAGTTGTAAGGTGCATTAGTGTACCCCACAAATATCCCCAAATTTGTTGTTGTCTCAATCTTCTTCTGTGCATCTTTGGTCACATGGATCACATGGAAATATACCAATGACCCAAAAATATTGAAGTGACCAACATCTGACCTCTTACCAGAATAAGCCTCCTCTGGTGTCTTCACCCCAAGTATCCGATGCGGGCTATGGTTCTAAACATAAACCGGTGTGTTGCATGCCTCAACCCATAAGTGTAGTGGGATACCCTAATCATGCAACATCACCCGCATTGCCCCTACTATGCTTATGTTCTTCCTCTCGGCCACCCGATTCTGCTGAGGGTTATGGGGTTCCGTCAACTCCCGTTTAATCTCTTCCACTGCACAAAAGTTCTTAAACTCTTTTGAGACATACTCACCATCATTATCACTCCATAGAGCTTTAACCTTCTTTGCTTGACTCTTTCTCCACCAATGCTTTAAACTCACAAAACTTTGTGAAGGTTTGATCATTTTTTTGCATAAAACATATCCAACATTTTCAAGAAAATTCATCAACAAATATAACATAATACATGTGTTTAGCCATAGATGTTGTTGAGAATGGTCCACACACATCTTAATGTACTCGCTCTAGAATAGCATATGCTCGACTATCTTTTTCGTGAAAGGAAGACGGTGTATTTACCCAAAGTATACCCCTTGCATGTATCAACTTGCTCTAGCATTAATTTGGGCAAACGGGGGGAGATTTGTTGCATGATATTCAAATCCCCATGATGAAAGTGACCCAATCACCTATGCCACAACTCGCCAATGTCTTGGATCTACACCATATTTTCTTTCTTGCTCAAAGAAGCACAATCCTCTACCTCCATCTTATAGATATTCTTAACTTGAATCCCTATCTTCTTTACTTAACCCATGGCTATGTGCCGAAGAAACACCTTTCCTTTCGATAAGATCACTTCATAGCCTCTATCCTGAAGCATGGAAATGGATACCAAGTTATTCTTCAGCCCGTGCACTTACATAACATTCTTCAAGGTGAGTGGAACCCCATGCTCCTTGTGAAACGTAACTGTGCCCAATCCAATAGCACTATACCTCCTATCGTTAGTCATGTGGAATGAAGGTCCACTGTGTAAGTACCATACACTTCCCATCATTGATGACATCATGCATGCAATTAGGGAAATGTCCAATTCAAATTTAGAGGCCAAAGCCTCACCCACCGCTCCTCCTGAGGACTTTTTATTGGACTTCTTGAGTGGACAATTTGTAGCAAAATGTCCTAGTTCATGACAATGAAAGAATTTCACTTTCATCATGTCTTTATTATTACCTCCATGGCAAGAATCTAATTCGGAATGCAAATCTTTCCCTTCCCCCTTCTTGTCCTTAATTGCTAAGGCATAGTTCTATTCATCATCAGTCTTTGAAGAAGAGCCATCCCTGGTGTTCCTCCTAATCTCCTCCTGCATCAAATCCAACCACAGTCATTCCCAATCTGGAAGATTTTCCCAAGCATTGACAGAGTCTTGATAACTATGCCAACTCTTTGTGAGTCCTAGAAGAGAAAGACTCACCATATCATCCTCAAAAATAGTGATTCCAACACTTCCAAGTTCATCACAACATTGAGTGAACTTGATCAAGTATTTTGGAATAGTCTCACCTTTCTCCATTTTGATTTTTTGCAGTTTGTCCTTTAGTGCCAACTTCCTTTGATCAATGCTATTCTAATACAAGTTCATCAATTATTTCCACATATCATATGGAGTTTCATTGCCATGGAGACTCGTGAAAATGTGGTCTCGAAATCCCTTAAGGACTATTCGCCTCGCCTTCACCACACACTTCTTCCATTAGACCATATTCTATGCATCCGATGTTGTTGGCTTAGGAATGTCTTGATCAATGAATTCCTTCAAGCCATTATCCTCCAGCACAACCTCCATTCTATCCCTCCATGCTATATAATTAAAGGTTCCTTTTGTTAGTGCTTGTTAGTGATGTCAGTCACCAGTGATCAAATGTGATCTTACAAAGTTTTTTTTACTAGGGCCTTAAGTCAAATTTTATCATTTCATTAAGTTTCAAAATAAAATTTGGTCACTGTCTATTGTGTCTATGGCACTATTGTTCCCTTCACTTAATCATGGTATTCATCACTCATCATGGTCATTGTCTTCTTCGAGGTATCATATCTTCATTTAAATGTCTTGGGTCATGAAATGGTTGAATTCCTCATTTTAGGTCATAGTATAGGGTTTCACTCCATGTGTCATCATGATACCATATGTCAAAACAAAAACATGCTCATCATGTGAGTCAGTGGGTAAAGGGAGTTACCAGTTTAGGGAAAGAAAAATAAAGGTAAAGGTAATGTTTTATTTCAAATAAGACAATGTTTCAGTACACTACCTCGTTTCATTATTTCTCATCGGGACATTTTTTATTCAAAATATGTTTCTGACCAAATGGAGAAGAATTTTACAAAAGTGAAAGATTTTTTTGTCAATAATAGGTCGAGGAACAAAAAAAACCTTCATTTTATGCATAGGTATTATGATTTGAGAGAAATGCCCAAACTACACTTGCTACGGGAGAGTTGTTACAATTTTGGATAGCTTGAATTCAAGACAATTTTTTAGGGATTTGAAGCAGGTATTGGCAGTGCTTAAGGAGTCTATTATGTAGAAAAAATCATAATCTTTCCAACCATACCACTTTCAGCCCAAAACGCCTCCAAGAATGCAGTCAAAATTTCTCCACAAGTTGGCACCGTGCTTTTGTCAGAAACACCCTACGTTTTGGAGTGACCTTGGGAAAAATCAAATTTTCTCCCTACTGGAGTGTCCAAATTACATTATTGAGGCATCTATATTGTAGAAGACTTCAATATCTTTCCAACAAGCTATCAATTTCACAATGTGGAGCTCATTGCACAAAGAAAGCCCTCACTGGGCTCCTGGACAACAAGCTACGCATGGGTGAACTACGCTACGCATAGGGAGTCTTCATTGCGCATGGACCAGAATTGTCCAAAATCACTTTTTGACCACCAAAATCCATTTTTAAAATCTCCTCTTCAGTCATTTCATCATCCAGGATTTACAACAAGTAATTTCAATTATTCTTACGCCTTCCTTTTGCGTCATATATCAAGAATGGTTCAGATGCTTCCACTCCTAGGGTTTCTATGAATTTCCTAGTTCTGATCCTCGAATCATGAAATTCTACCCCAAACCATAATTTCCTTGTCCCTACTCCTCTTTTTTCATAAAATACACTATTCCTATCCATCACAGAACTTTATCCCCTCATTCTCTGTCCTTTTTCTCCAAACCCTAATCTACCCTATCACTTTCAAGGGCAAGTCTGTGTTTCGGCCTTTCTCACTCCCACCACTCACTCATTTCCCACAATTCCTTTTTCCCCTTCTCATTAACATCATCCCCTACACTCCTAAATTTCCTCAAAAATTTAGGCAACTCCCAAGTACCTCATATCACCTCATTCCTTCATAGCAGCAAATTTCATTGTTTTCGCCTGTTTTTTACCAAAGGTTTGAAAGTATGGAGCCTGATTCACCACCATAAAAGAAGAGGAAATAAAATAAGGGAGGAGAATGTTGAGGTTCTTGAACCCTCTAATTGCAATGAAATCACCTCCTTCCCTTTTTTCAAGGAATTTTTAGAACATGTGAGTTGTTTAGAGTTTTGTCAGAAAGTGCAAGAAGTAGGCCACCATGAGCATCCCACGGGTATATTTGCCCTCACCTTGAAAGAAGATAAGATCACCATTGCAAGGAATGATTTCATGTTTTCATTAAATGTCATCTCTCAAGCTACATGGATACCCAACCATGGTGAAAATGGGTTCAAAGGCATGAACCTAGACCTAGAAGAGTACAAACCCTACTTGAAATCACAGTATAAAGAAACTCACTCACAATTTTTCCCATTGAGATATTTGTTGGAGAGATATGAACCATTAATGAAATATTTCATGAAATTATTTACATGTTAAGGCATGTTTTCCAAGTTATATCAATACCATATAAGGTTGCTCATGTACTTTACAGCTGCCAAGTCTCTCAATTTGTGTAGTTACTTGTAGAGGAGCTTAACCAAAATGTCTGAAAATGTGAAATTGAAAGGAAAAGTGCATTATCCCAATGTCTTTCACCATAGCCTGATAAAGGTTGTAGTTCTCCATCAGTTGACAGAGAAGGACATGACATGGGACACTTTCATTGAGGCAACCTTGAAAATGCATACAACGACTTCACCAAGCCAACACCAAACCATGTCAGCACGGTCAATGGAGGTTGGGTCATCAAGCAAGCATGATGAGGCTTCCAAGGCACCTAGGCTAGAGGTGACCAAGACATATTAGAGAGGTAGAAGTCTTGTGTTTGCTCCTCAAATTGAGGAAGGGGCCAAGACTACTACAACAAAAAAACATGGATCACCATCTCATTATGAGGCTTATTTACATGATGAGGAGCTCATTGAGCATGATTTTGACCTAGTTGACTTGGAAGCACAAGATGAGCATAAAAAATCGCAACAAGTCATCAAAGAAAAATATTCTCAGATCATGGAGCTCAAGGACAATTTGGCAAGGGCCAAATTCATCATTTCATTCCTTGAGCAAGAAAACAGTCAACTTAAGGCACAACAGCTAGCCATGGAGAAAGAGAAATTCAAAGCCAAGAAACAAGAGATGAAGGGAAAGGCACTGGTGGACCATGATGCCATTGATTAGCATGAAGAACATGTGGCAAGAAAAATACCAAGAATAATGGTTCTTAGGAAGGCACTTAAAAAAGAAAAATAACAAAGGCCATCAATGGAAGAGTTAACCTTTGAGGAGAAGATTGCTATGGAAATAAATCAAGACAAGGAGTTTTGGCTTGAAAAGGTCAATTTCCACCTTGAGAAGCTCCTTGAAAAGGAAAACAAGGATAAAAAGCTGCAAAGGAAGATGGCCATACATTATTACACATGGAATTAGGTTTCCATGAAGGTCAGAATCAAGCAATTGAAGGCCAAACTCAAGGAAACCCTAATCAGCCAAAAGGATAAGGGTAAGTTAGAGTTGATTTTTGATGCATCCATGGTTGCATAACACACCTCATCAAGCATCTTTGGACAAATTTTGGGAGAATTCAGAGAAATTTTTGTATTTTGGTGCAAACTAGTGCAAATTTATAATTTTTGGCAATTTTATGTCTAGGTGAGCAGTGAGCTCACACTGCACTTTCTCCTCAGGGCCCTAAATGATGAAAACTCAGCATTTTTGGAAATCTTGTGACCCCCTCTAAAAACCCATTTGCTCACTTTCATGATCTAGAGCTTATTTTTTTAGAATTTGCAAAAAAGAGGCTAAAAATCACCTTTCTGCCTCTCTTTTTCCATTTCGCTGCATGCCTAGAGACATCTTGGGAAAATGGTGATATCTCAACCACAAATGAGTCATTTTGAGTGAAAAAATAATCTAAAGACATATAAACTCTCTCAGCTTTCTCGAACATGATTCATATCTTGATTTGGACTTAAAGAAGGCACTAACAAATGGCCTCCAATAGCTCACTGCGCATCTAGAAATTTCTGAGTTTTTTTGTGAAATTGTTATTGTGTAATTTTTTGTAATTCCTGGTTCAGATTTGGTAAAATTAAAAATGGTAAAGTAGATGAATGTGAGGGTAAGAGGAAATGTAAACAAGATGTATTAATGAGTGGTTAGTCTTTGTTTGATGTAAATTGAGCTTCATTTATGAGAGAGGTTGCAGTCAAAGTTAATTGTAGAAGTTGTTTCAACTTCCCTAGACATTAGGGTTTGGTTAGAACACCTCATGCAACAATTCCTAGAGTCATGAATTCGACCCCTAAGAGTGGGGAGAGGTTTCTTTGTTATTTATGTATCAGTTTCTCAGTCATAGAACAGGTTGGACATCCAAGGAGAAGACTATTGTAGTATTTGACATTTCTGGAAATCAAAGGACATAGTTTGCAGCTATTATTTAGGAATTCATGTGAAATTAGTTTGTGATGTTGTTTTTTCTCCATTATAGCTTTACATGAAATATATTCACCTTCTCTTTTCATTTATAAATTCTTCAAGTGGTTTTCCTTATATTTTATAAACAAAATTCTTGCATAAAGCTCTGTTTTGATGGAAAATTATTATGTGTTACTTCCTCTCTTGCTTAATGAATTCATGTTTCATGCTCATTAAGACCTATATGCTTCTTATGAACATCATACTACACCGACAAACCCTAAGATCCATCACAATAGTATTTCTACCTTGCTCCTTCATATCTTTGTTGCTTTAACCATTTGATCCTCTGACCTAGCTACCTGGTTTTTCTCCCTTATCTAGCAACAAAACCCAAAATTTTCCAAAACCCACCTTAGCCTAGCTACCTAGCCTAAAATCCTTTATATCCTAGTCATCTTTTGGCTGTGATTTCATGGAGAGAGCCCTCTTTGGTTTGGTAGGGCTAGCTACTAAACTAAAAGCTTAGTTTTTGGTTACCTCCATCTATTCCTCTCAGCCTGGGACATAGTGGATGTTAACATTTTTTGCACCATTGCTAGGGAACACAAGATCATATCTTCCTGGGAAAGAACAACAAGGATCAAATTTGATTGCTGATGGTGAACAATGATCAGACACAAGAAAGGTTATGCATTTTTCACCTAGCGACTCCAGTGTTGAAGAATCCAAAGGTTTAGAATTTTTATGGCGACTCCATTATTCAAAAACCGGTAATTTGAAGAACTTCTTGGTGACTTAACTATTTTGAAAATGGATTCAACTGCTCAAAGGTATGCTCCTATGAATCGTGAACACATTCCTGGTTTTCCAAATCGAATTCCTTGCATAGATTGGAAAACTAATTTTCCCAAATTCATAGATGGAAACAAGGATGAGGCTATTCTACATCTAATCAAATTTCATTGGCATATACATAAGCTCGGGATTAGGTTTCATGAGGATTGTTTATGGAAATATTTATGGCTACCCTAGAAGGAAAAGCAAGATCATGGTATGAAGGATTGAAGCCAGGAAGCTTATTCTCTCTTAGGTAATTCCACACAATATTCCTTGAGTTTTATGGCAAATCTCATCATTCATTCTTGTTGTTCGAAGATTGTTGTAATTCCTGTGAAAATTTCATTCAATACCTTGAAGAGACTTTTGGTGATGAAGAATGTCTATATTATGAGATCATAGAGGCCCTTTATGGATTTTCTTCCCAACATAAAATACAAAGGATCATTCACAACACACATCAACTCCTTATTTTCTAGAAGATGAAACTAATCTGCTTCCTAACAGTCAAGAAGAAATTGGTCCAAGTTAGAATTATGAAATTGGTCCAAGTCAGAATTCAGTGAGTCAGTCAATTTTCAGTTTCATTTTGTTCTTTGCATTTTGACTCCATGCCCAATGAATAAGGCTACATGGTCTATGGTGTTCTTGACACTTCCAAGGAGTTTCCATCCCCAGCTGGAGCCAATGTTAGTGCTTGTCAGTCATGTCAGTCACCAATGATCAAATGTGCTCTTACAAAGTTTTTTTTACTAGGGTCTTAGGTCAAATTTTATCATTTCATTAGGTTTCAAAATAAAATTTGGTCACTGGCATTTGTGTCTAGGTCACTGCTAATCCCTTCACTTAATCATGGTCTTCATCACTCATCATGATCATTGTCTTCTTCAAGGTATCGTATCTTCATTTAAATGTCTTGGGTCATGAAATGGTTAAATTCCTCATTTTAGGTCATGGTTTATGGTTGCACTCCATGTGTCACCATGATACCATATGTCAAAACAAAAACATGTCCATCATGTGAGTCAGTGGTTAAATGGAGTTAGTAGCTTAGGGAAAGAAAAATAAAGGTAAAGGTAATGTTTTATTTCAAATAAGACAATGTTGCAGTACACTACCTTGTCTCATCATTTCTCATAAGGACATTTTTTATTCAAAATATGTTTCTGACCAAATGGAGAAGCATTTTACAAAAGTGAAAGAGGTTTTTGTAAATGATGGGCCAAGGAACAAAAACCTCCTTTTGTTTATGCACATGTATTATGATTTGAGATAAATACCCAAACTACACTTGCTACGGGAGAGTTGTTACACTTCTAGACAACTTGACTTCAAGACAATTTTTCAGGGATTTGGAGCAAGTGTTGGTAGTGCTTAAGGACTCTATTGTGTAGCAAACATCATAATATTTCCAAACATACCACTTTCAGCCCAAAAATTCTCCAAGAAGGTAGTCAAAAGTTCTCTTCAAGTTGGTGTTGCCTTTTGTTAGAGACACCCTGCATTTTTTTAGTGACATTGGGAAAATAATTTTGTTCTCCCTATTGGAGTGTCCAAATTACATTACTGAAACATCCATCTTGTAGAATACTTCAATAGCTTTCCAAGGATATATCAAGTTTGAAATTTGGAGTAGTTTAAGGCCTCCAAAATCGAGTTGGAAGACATCTCATTGTGCATAGAAATCCCTCACTGAGCTCCTAGACAGCATGCTACGCACGGGTGAACTACGATCCGCACGGGCACTATGCACAGGGAGTCTTCAATGCGCATGGGCCAGAATTCTCCAAAATTACTTTTTGACCACCAAAATCCATTTTTCAGAGCTCCTCTTCAATCATTTCATCCTCCAGGCTTTGCAACAAGTAAGTTCAATCATTCTTATGCCTTCCTTTTGCCTCTTATGTCGAGAATGGTTCAGATGCTTCCACTCCTAGCGTTTATGTGAATTTCCTAGTTTTGATCCTAAAATGATGAAATTCTACCCCAAAAACTAGTTTCCTTGTCCCTACACCTTTGTTTGCATCAAATACACTATTCTCATTCACCACAAAACTTTATCCCCTCATTTTTTATCCTTTTTCTCTAAACCCTAATCTACCCTATCTCTTTCAAGGGAAGGCCTATTTTTTGGCCTTTTCACTCCCTCCCGCACTCATTTCCCACAATTCCTTTCCCCCCTAATCATTTACATCATCCCCTCCCCTCCTAAATTTCCTCAAAAATTTAGGCAACTCCCAAGTCCCTCATGTCACCTCATTCCTTCACAGCAACAAGTTTCATTGTTTTTGCCTATTTTTTACCTAGGGTTTGAAAGCATGGAGCCTAATTCACCACCATTAGAGAAGAGTAAATACAATAAGGGAGGAAAAATACTGAGGTTTGAACCCTCTAATTGCAATGAAATCACCTTCTTCCCCTCTGTCAAGAAATACTTTGAAGATGTCAGTTGTTTAGAGTTTTGTCAAAAAGTGTAGGAAGTGGGTCACCATGAACATCTCACAGGTATATTTTCCCTCACCTTGAAGGAATATAAGATCACCATTGCAAGGACTGATTTCATGTTTTTATTGAGTTCCATCTCTCAAGCTACATGAATACCCAACCATGGTGAAAATTGGTTCAAAGGCATGAACCTAGACCTAGAAGAGTACAAACCCTACCTGAAATCACAATATAAAGAAACTCACTCACATGTTTTCCCATGTAGATATTTGTTGGAGAGATATGCACCATTAATCAACGCTGTCATGAAATTCTTTACATGTGAAGGCAGGTTTTCCAGGTTATATCAATACCACATAAGGCTTCTCATGCACTTTACAGTAGCCAAGTCTCTCAATTTGTGTAGTTACTTGTATAGGAGCTTAACCAAAATGTCTAAAAAGGTGCAATTGAAAGGAAAAGTGAATTATCCCAGCCTCTTTCACCATAGCCTGATAAAGGTTATATTTCTCCATCATTTGACAGAGAATAACATGACATGGGACACTTTCATTGAGGCGGCCATGAAAATGGATATAACCACTTCACCAAGCCAACACCAAACCATGTGAGCACAGTCAATGGAGGTTGGGTCATCAAGCAAGCTTGATGAGTTTTCCAAGGAACCTAGACCTGAGGTGACCAAGACATATCAGAAAGGTAGAAGACTTGTGTTTTATCCTCAAATTGAGGAAGGGGCCAAGCCTACTACATCAGCAAAATAGGGATCACCATCACATCATGAGGCTTCTTTACATGATGAGGAGCTCATTGAGCAAGATTTTGATCTAATTGAATTGGAGGCACAAGATGAGCATAAAAACCCTCAACAAGTCATAAAAGATAAATATTCTCAAATCATGGAGCTCAAGGACAATTTGGCAAGGGCCAAATTCATCATTTCATTCCTTGAGCAAGAAAACAATCAACTTAAGGCACAACAGCTAGCCATGGAGAAAGAGAAATTCAAATCCAAGAAACAAGAGATGAAGGGAAAGGCACTGGTGGACCATGATGACATTATGCAACATGAAGAACATGTGGCAAGAAAAATACCAAGAACAATGGGTCTTATGAAGGCACTTTAGAAAGAAAAAGAACAAAGGCCATCAATGCAAGAGTTAACCTTTGAGGAGAAGATTGTTATGGAAATAAATGAAGATAGGGAGTTTTGGCTTGAAAAGGTCAATTGCCACCTTGGGAAGCTCATTGACAAGGTAAAAAGGGATAACAAGTTCCAAAAGAAGATGGCCATCCATTATTATAGAAGGAACCAACTTGCCAAGGTCAGAATCAAGCAATTGAAGGCCAAACTCAAGGAAACCCTAATCAACGAAAAGGATAAGGGTAAGTTAGATTTGCTTGATGATGCATCAATGGTTGCATAAAACACCTCACAAGACATCTTTGGAAAAATGTTAGGAGAATTTGGATTTTTTGTTTCGGTGCAAAATGGTGAAAATTTACAATTTTTGCCAATTTTCTATCTAGGTAAGCAACAAGCTCACACTGCGTTTTTTCCTCAGGGCCCTAAATGATGAAAACTTGGAATTTTTGGAAATCCTGTGACCCCCTCTCAAAATCCATTTGCTCACTTTCCTTATCCAGGGCTCAATTGTTTAGAATTTTGCAAAAAAGAGGCTAAAAATCACCTTTCAGCCTCTCTTTTTCCATTCTTTGCACACCTAGAGACATCTTGGGAAAATGGTGATATCTCAGCCAAAAATGAGTCATTTGGAGCAAACAAATACTATAAAGACATCTAAACTCTCTCTTATTTCCACAAAAGGATTCATATCTAAATTTGGACTTCAAAAAGGCACTCAAAAATTAACTCCAACAACTCGTTGCGCATCTAGAAATTTCTTAGCTTTTTTGTGAAATTGTCACTGTGTAATTTTTTGTAATTCCTAGTTCGAATTTGGTAAAAGTCAAAATGGTAAAGTAGATGAATGTGAGGGTAATATGAAATGTAAACATGATTTATTAAAGAGTGGTTAGTCTTTTCTTTATGTGAATTTAGCTTCATTTATGAGAAAGGTTATAGTCAAAGTTAATTGTAGAAGTTGTTTCAACCTCCCTAGACATTAGGGTTTGGTTAGAACACCTCATCCAACAATTCCTAGAGTCATGGATTCAACCCCTGTGAGTGGGGAGAGGTTTTTTTGGTATTTATGTATCAATTTATCATTCATAGAACAAGTTGGACATCTGAGGAGAAAACTATTGTAGCTTGTATTTGACATTTTTGGAAACCAAAGGACACAGTTTGTAGTTATTATTTAGGAATTCAAGTGCAGTAAGTTTGTGTTGTTGTTTTTTCTATGTTATATATTTACATGAAAGATATTCACCTTCTCTTTTCATTTATCAATTCTTCAAATGGTTTTCCTTACAGTTTATAAACAAAATTCTTACATAAAGCTCTGTTTTGATGGAAAATTATTATGTGCTACTTTCTCACATTCTTAATGAATTCATGTTTCATGCTCATTAAGACCTATATGCTTCCTTTGAACACCATAATACACCAAAAAACACTAAGACCCATCAAAAAAGTACTGCTACCTTGCTCCTTCATATCTTTTCTGTTGAAACCCTTTGATCCTCTAACTTAGCTACCTAGTTTTTCTCCCTTATCCAACAAAAAACCCTAAATTTTCCAAAACCCACCTAAGCTTAGCTACCTAGTCTAAAATCCTTTATATATTAGTCATCTTTTTGTTTTGATTTCATAGAGAGAGCCCTCTTTGGTTTGGTAGGGCTAGCTACCAAACTAAAAGCTTGGTTTGTGGTTACCTCCGTCGATTTCTCTCAGCCTCGGACATTGTGGGGGATAACACCTTCTAAGGCATACTCAAGCTGGCAACCGTAGAAAGCCATCTGAAGTATGTATTGCAAATTCGAATTTCACTTGTAACCCAAAACTCAAAACCTCAAAACCTCCTCCAGTATACTGTCTTCATTTCCGATACCATGTAGAATTTTCGGTAGATTTGTTGAAAATAATACTGAGAGGGGGGGTGAATCAGTATTATCTAGTCTTTTTAACAATTCTTCCTTATTTATACTTTGAATTATTTTTGCATATCAGTACCATAAAACAATGAGCATGAACAAGAAAAACAGACAGTCACATCAAAGAACACCAGATATAAGGTGGAAACCCAATGTGGGTGAAAACCACCTGCTGCAATATGTCTCTATCTTCTTTCAAATTAGAAACTCCTTTTACAATGGTCTTGTACTGGTGCAGTCCTTTACCAGTACGCAGGCTGCAACCTGCAGAGAGCTACAACTCTCTCTCGTTTTCCAGTCTCTCCTGGAAGGGAGCTACAACCCCCTACTTCTTTTCTTTCAAGGACCACTTTTCATAAATTTTCAAACTGGATCCATAAATATCAAATGATCATCAAGTACCAGTAAGTCACCCAGATAACCAGATCCACAATAACAGAAAACTAAACCCAGAACACCTTCTATGGCGTCTCCTGTGACGCCTCCTGCGGCGTCTCCTGCGGCGCCTCCTGCGGCGTCTCCTGCGGCGCCTCCTGTGGCGTCTCCTGCGGCGCCTCCTATGGCATCTCCTGCGGTGCCTCCTGTGGCATCTCTTGTGGCATCTCCTGTGGAATCTCCTGCGGCGCCTTCTGTGGTGTCTCCTCTGGCGCCTCCTGTGGCGTCTTCTGCGGCGCCTCTTGTGGCGTCTCCTGCAGCGCCTCCTGTGGCGTCTCCTATGGCGCCTCCTGTGGCGTCTCCTGTGGCGCCTTCTGTGACATCTCCTGTGGCGCCTTCTGTGGCGTCTCCCGCGGTGCCTTCTGTGGCGTCTCCCGCGGTGCCTTCTGTGGCGTCTCCTATGGTGCCTTCTGCGGCGTCTCCTGCGGCACCTTCTGTGGCGTCTCCTGCGGCACCTTCTGTGGCGTCTCCTGCGGCGCCTTCTGCGGTGTCTCCTGCGGCGCCTTCTGCGGCGTCTCCTGTGGTGCCTTCTGTGGCCTCTCCTGTGGCGCCTTCTGCGGCATCTCCTGTGGCGCCTTCTGTGGCGTCTCCTGCGGTGCCTTCTGTGGCATCTCTTGTGGCGCCTTCTACAGCGTCTCCTGTGGCGCCTTCTACGGCGTCTCCTGCGACGCCTCCTATGGCGTCTCCTGCGGTGCCTCCGCACTTCCACAACTGCAGCGCTCAAGAGATCACCCTTCACAGATTCGCTTTCCACTTCACTTTCATATAGATCGAGCTTTTGAAACAATAACCCATTATTTCAGATCTTAAGATATTCAACCCAAAAGCATACCCAAGCCAAATGATCTCCTTTGCTTTATATAGGCAAGCTCTTCCTCAAATCATGGACCAATACCACGG
>APFE031221940.1:178604-211315 GCA_000404065.3 Pinus taeda
ATCAACATTATTAAATAAGGAAGCATTTTATTGGACTCAACTATTAAGAATTGACAAAAACTAGCCAAGACAAGAAATTTGGCGGAAAATGATTAATGTCGTTCTATTGTGTTATATTGATCCTAGGATATGAATTTATAATACATTAATTGAACTTCTAAATATTCTATATCTCACATGAAACTCATCAATGGGTCATGATAACACCTCATCAAGATAAGTATTACAACTCATAGCCTCAAACTTTGTGATTGCCTAGGGACTCACAGTCTAACCCCCCCCCCCCCGAATCACAAGTCTAAATAATTGTACAACACATGTACCAATAACTTTTGTCATCTTCAATCTAAAAATGTTGAACTGAGCTTTGATGAATATTTTCCTGAAAAACTGCCAAAATATAAATATATGGAAGTGAGCAGTTGTTATTTCTAAACATTTCCATTGAATAATTGAAATGATTGTTGAGGAGACTTGTTGATATGCTAGAATTCCCAATCATTGATTGAATGTTGATTGAAATTTGATTTATAAGACTTTTAAACTTAAAGCCCAATCTATGATGTTTCTCCTTATCCAATGCAAGGTGAGGAGTTTTCAATAGTTACATTCTAGAAGGATCCAAGCTAGGGCTTTGGATTCTTTAGGTGGTCATTTTTCTAGTTGACCACTAAACATATTCTATGGAAACTAGTGGTTTATGGTTTACCACTAACCCATTTACTTAGAATAATGTAGTGGTTTTTGAATGACCACTAACCAATCCAACTTGACAACTAACTCCACCCTTAAAGGTGTAGGAGATTTATACTTGTGCTCCCCCCCTATGGTGTGCAGAGTACCATCTTTTTCTCGAATAATTGGTTGAAAAAATTTTGCTTTGTTCATTTCTTTAGGAGGCTTTGTCTTTACTTATGTCTTGACCAAAATGTATAAATTATGTATCTTCTTTGCCTCTTGATTCCATCTCCAAGGATTTATCCATCCATAATGGATTGTTTTCTTAAAAAAAATTGCTTTCAACATCTTTTTTATAGGTGATTTCTTCCCGCATTGAAGACAAGGATGGAGATCAAAACACTAACTCTTGGTGTGACCAAATCTTTGATAATGTTACCATTTTTTATTAATATTCTTAACTTATCAGTACTCTTAACTTCATTAATAAATCATGCTTTTACAAACCGAATTGGTTTGGAGTAATATGGAATATAAAATCTGTCATCTTTGGTATATCCCTATCCATACCGATTTTTGTTGAATGATATTTCTTCCCAAGGTCTGACAACCATCCTTGAAAGATCATTTTCTTATTCTGTCCTCTTCGCAACTACTTCTCCTACTATTGTTACTATTATAATGTGCTTCATTCATTGACTCCATCAAGTCATCTATATCACACTGAGCATCAATCACCTATATTATATCGCAAGTTTCATCAATGTTTTTTATAATATCTTCTATACAACATGTTGCATCACTCTACTTTATTAGTTTCGATGTGCCACAAATTGCATCAGTTGTTTGGATGAATTCATTTGTATCACACGATGCATTAGAATTTCATATTGGATATTTTGTATCAAAAATTGCATCAACATTCATTGTAGATGTTGCATCAATCTAATCTTGATTTTCTCTTAATTTAGTCTAAAGTGCATCAAGCAATTGATCCTTGAAGTTTATTTCTCTTTGAATATTTTTTGTAGATGCTAGTGTGTCAATAATTTTATCAATTATGGTTTGGTTTTGATGTAATTTCCACTAAAGTACTTTAATTTTATTGTGTAATTAATGGTTGTATTCTTTCAAATCTTTGATTTCCTAAGATGCAGTTTGTGTTGAGAAATCTTGGGGCGGCCAGATTTTGTGATTTCTCTTACTTTGTTAACTACTTGTGTTTTATTTTTGCTTACCTTGATTAGATTCTTTTTCTCCTTGTTTATTATTTTCTCTTTTCATCAAAAAATACCAAACTATAAATAACAGTGAGACAAAAGGACACAAGATATAGGCAATCATCCATGGCCAAAACCTCACCACTTGAGAGGAAAACCCACAAGGATTATTCTCTTCTTACTAAATCTTCAATTGACGAATTCCAAAACCAATGACCCTTGATCAAGACCCTCTAAGACCAATTCAACCTTCCTTCTTTATTGTCATAGCTTTGAACAAGAAACTTTGACCTTCCAACAACTTCTTCAACAACTTCAAACCCCAACAACAATTTCTACAACTTAGACCTAGTAGATTCATAGATTCGACCTTAATGCAGCTTCACAACTCCAACCTTATAGCTTCATAGCTTCGACCTATAAGCATCTTCGTAGCTTTGACCTAGAAGCAGCTTGACAGCTTCAACCTTGCAGCTTCATAACTTCGACCTTGTAGCTTCACAGCTTCAACCTAGAATCAGATTCATAGCTTCGACCTTGCAGCTTCACATCTTTGACCTAGCAGCTTTAAAATTTTGACTCGCCCATAAACTGTAGAAACCCTAACACAAGAGAGAGAGAAAGAGAGAGGCCCAAAACTTTGATCTTGCTTTTCTTCTTCTTTTTTGTCCCTTTTCCTTCTTCTATCTTAGGAGATTGAACTTGCATGAGAGTGTGTCCAAATGAGATATACTTCCTTCTTATTTATAGGCTTTTGACAGGTACAAATTGCTATCTTTAGGCCAACTTGTCCCTTCATGTAGGCCGACTTGATCTTTATACCATTACGAGGTTTAGGGGGGTCTTTCGACTTTCTTTTGACTCAAATAAATTTTCTTTACAATATGTAACATTCCTAAAAGGGTCTTTCATACATGACAATGACACAATTGACTTGTAGACTCAATGACAAGCCTTAGAAGCACTTAATGGGTGCTTGACCTAAAAATAAATTTCCCTTGAACATGAAATGTTGAAAATAATACTGAGAGGGGGGGTGAATCAGTATTATCAGATTCTTTTCAATATGCCTTCACTAATTTATTGATCATTAACTTGTGTATATTAATGAGCATGAAACAAGAAAAACAGATAGTCACACCAAAGAACACCAGATATAAGGTGGAAACCCAATGTGGTTGAAAACCACCTGCTACAATATGTATCATCTTCTTTCAATTAGAAACCTCTTTTACAATGATTTTGTACTGGTGCAGTCCTTTACCAGTACGCAGGCTGCAACCTGCAGAGAGCTACAACTCTCTCTCGTTTTCCAGTCTCTCCTGGAAGGGAGCTACAACCCCCTACTTCTTTTCTTTCAAGGACCACTTTTCATAAATTTTCAAACTGGATCCATAAATATCAAATGATCATCAAGTACCAGTAGGTCACCCAGATAACCAGATCCACAATAACAGAAAACTAAACCCAGAACACCTTCTGTGGCGTCTCCTGTGGCGCCTCCTGCGGCGCCTCTTGCGGAATCTCCTGCAGTGCCTCCTGTGGCGTCTCCTGCGGCACCTCTTGTGGCGTCTCCTGTGGCACCTTCTATGGCGTCTCCTGTGGCGCCTTCTACGGTGTCTCCTGTGGCGCTTTCTGTGGCGTCTTCTGTGGCGCCTCCTGTGGCGTCTCCTGCGGCGCCTCCTGTGGCGTCTCCTGTGGCGCATCCTGTGGCGTCTCCTACGGCGCCTTCTGTGCCGTCTCCTGCGGCACCTTCTCTGGCATCTCCCGCGACGCCTTCTGTGGCGTCTCCTGTGGTGCCTTCTGCGGCGTCTCCTGTGGCGCCTTCTGCGGCGTCTCCTGCGGCGCCTTCTGTGGCATCTCCTGTGGCGCCTTCTGTGGCGTCTCCTGCGGCGCCTTCTGCGGCGTCTCCTGTGGCGCCTTTTGCGGTGTCTCCTGTGGCGCCTTTTGTGGCGTCTCCTGTGGCGCCTTTTGCGGCGTCTCCTGCGACGCCTTCTGTGGCGTCTCCTGTGGCGCCTTCTACGGCGTCTCCTGTGGCGCCTTCTGCGGCATCTCCTGCGGCGCCTCCTGTGGCGTCTCTTGCGGCGCCTCCGCACTTCCACAACTGCAGCGCTCGTGAGATCACCCTTCACAGATTCGCTTTCCACTTCACTTTCATATAGATCGAGCTTTTGAAACAATAACCCAATATTTCAGATCTTAATATATTCAACCCAAAAGCATACCCAAGCCAAATGATCTCCTTTGCTTTATAGGCAAGCTCTTCCTCAAATCATGGACCAATACCATGGGCCAAAACCATAACAAACCAATACCATCAACTCAATACTAGGGATCAACACGTCTGTCGAGATGCCATGGTCCAAAAACCATAGGTTCAAATTCCAAGGACTAACTACCATGGACCAAGGTTAGGTTTTCCCACATGAAATAAACTTTTCTCTGCATAAAATTCCGTGAACTTTTCTCCTGCGTACTTCTTAATTCTCATCATATTGAGAGCCATGCCATGGGTGTTGCCATCAAGTACAACATTTGTAACATATAACCATACCAGAAACATAATGCCAACAATATTCACAAGCTCATGCAATTTACTAAAGCACGTGACAAGAATCTACTTCTAATTTCAACCAGCGGAAGCCAATAGATCGATGAAAACAATATGAACAAGAAGAAGACAAATCAATGGCACATAACACAATAAGTTTTCCTAGGGAAATCCATATCTCAAAACACTGCCTCTGTATATTGCATTAAGTCAGAAATATAAGTGAAGATACAAAGCTTGTTCTCACCAAAACAATTCCGCACAAGTATGCTCAACTCTCTACCTCACAACCCTGATATTAGCCAAAACTTAGCCAATTTCCATTGCTTACCAAACCCCTATTTACTTGTTCAATTCCTATGATGAATAACCCGTATTTAAAGGGAATTCATGGTTCCAAAACTGTGCTATCCAAACATAGGTCCTTCTCTGATTGCATGCATGATATTTATAAGTCAGTAAATCATACAATTGATAGTACATTGTCCCTGCACTCTAGTATCAACTAGATCTTTCTCTGAACTAACATGCATGAGTTTCTCATGATGGAATCTTTAGTTAACTAGAGTAACACTTGTGGATGCACCAATGCACCAACTGACTGCTAGTCCTCTATTAGTTCCACAAACAGTTAGAACTAATTTAACTGACAATAACTTAGTAAAATGAGTTATCTAATTACAACTCAATTTAAACTCATATTGGACCCCTAAAATTTAGGGAGAACATATACATGAATACAGAAAGACTTCCAACTCAAAATTCCTAAGCTAATTAAGTCAATTAAACTCAATTAACTATTTACAAGTTTCTATGAGAATAGAATTTTGATTTTAATTCATAGTTTAATTCAAGTACAAATTAAACTAGAATTTTTTGTTGACATTTCTCGATATTTGATTACCTGCACTAGATGCATTGATTTCAATGTAAGTACACAAAAAAATTATTGATAACGTACATTGATTTATGTGTTACAGTGATTCAAATATAGATAAAATACTTGACTTTTCATCTTAAATAAAACGTTTGCTTACATGAATGTTTTCTTCTTGAAACCATAAACTATTTGTAATTAAATACATTCTTATTATTCCCATTTTCCATCATTCAACATTATTATTAACTTTTCACTCAAACAAGGTAATAGAAAACAACTACCATTGAAAATTACTTGGGGTTTAACACTCCATAAGTCACAATGATTGATGTTGGAGAAAGGTATTGTTAATAATAGAAAGGAAGAGAGATGAGGTATAACGTTTACTACAATAGCTTGAGTAAAGGATCTGAATGGTCTACGATTTCAACCACCCTTTTCATATGATCCATATGAAAATATGGAAAAATTGATAGGTGCAACAATAAGAACAATAGAAGAAAATAGTTTGATATTGATCATAATGAAGACTATTTGTAATCGATTATATTCTTATTATTCACATTTTCTATCATTCAACATTGTTATTGTCACTTTTTATTCAAAATTTATATTTTATCAGGTTTTGTCATTCAAGTTATTAAGAGTCTCTATCATCTCAACAAATTGAGGTATATAAGTAGATTCAAAATTAAAATGACCATATTAGTCTTAGACATATTTAACACATTTAAAATGATCAAAATAATTATATGTTCAACAAATTTTCCACGACCTGACACGGATGAAACCAACATAGATCCATCTTGACTTTGGACCTATCAAGTGCCGAGAGGGATCAATTCTTTTGAGGTGCAAACCTTTCCTCAAGTTTTTCACTTGAAAAAGAAGTTTTCACTTCAAGATATTTGATCTCTCTTGGTGCTTGATATATTTCAGTTTAAGATACACACGCACACACATATATGAGTTGGGTATATATTTAAAATGATTGTAAGTGGATTTTATTTTGATGCATTTTATAAATGAATAATTAAATTAGACAATTATGTTAATAGTTTTGTTGTTTATCAATAATATATTTGACAATTATAAATTTTAATATAATGAGTTTATCATTATTTATATTGTTCTGTTCACTTTAAGGTGGTTGTTGGGATAGATAAATAATTTTAAAGGAGAATAACAAATTTGAGAGCAATGGTTATGTCTAAAGGCATCATTGCTTTAAAGTATAAATGATCTTTGTTGGCACTTGACTTTTTATTTCTGACCTAGGCTATTGTGCATGGCACGTCTAACAAAGTCCTTAGTGGTAATGACCCTTTTGGCAATGCCTATAAAACATGTGAGGTCTCACCAGAGGCACCTAAGGGGGAGCTGCAAGAACTAGGTTTCTATAGCTAAAAAGGAGATGGGATTCTAGTAGATGCTATTTCCTCAAGATATTCAAACCCTTAAATCTCAACAACTATGTTCACTACTCTTAAAGCACACAAAATATGTTATCCATAACATAATTCAATAAAAAGAATAATAAATAAAAGGAAAGGGGGCTTCAAATCCCCATACCAGAACATGAATTTTATCCATTCATCAATCCCAATTAATAACGTAACCTACATCGACACTATAACAATAGTGTTAACATTAATAAATCATTAGAGACATTACGCCATGCGACTACAAAAGAGTGAAATTTTTTTCCCAATGCTTCTTTCTGTCAATTCATGGTAGCTAACTATAGTACAAATGCTCGATTCTGTGTAAGTTCATAGGTCAATAGCCTATAGAGATCTTGGTTACAATAAAAAGCTCCAAAAACCCTATCAGACTCAAAACCTAACCAAGAGTTCCTCAACCAAGCAAAAGAGTGAACTGATAGTGAAATCGGCTCTCTGTGTTCTATACAAGATTACATTAGCAAAATTACTCAAGATATTTTTTCTAGTAAAAACTAATTACTTGCAGATATTCTACGATTTACCAAGATTTATTGGTAGATATTTTTGAGTCAATATTTGATTTAAACCATATATTTTCTCGCCATGCTACTCCCTTGCAACCACACCCTTTTCGACTATGCAATTTTCCATGTTCACTACTCTAACGCACTCTTAACGCATATTTGTGACATTTCTATGCACTATACTTTGCTTCCCCATTTATGCATGCAACCCCAAAACTTCAAAACTTGCTTGTAACAACTTCCATGATCCTGTAATGATAGACAAATCCAAGGGATAACCTACAAATAGGTTTGGATGTGGTCAAAACCAATAATCATGGAATTATATTATTGAGACCATTTATACAAAATGAATCTATAAAATATGATATCAATATCGTCAATAATGTTTTGAAAATATGAAGGTACAAGAACCCAAAATTCCAATAATGTCAAACTTGTTAATCTTTTAATTAATCTAAAACTAAGTATTTGGTAATAATTTTTTAATTTTGGAACACACATTTAAGTTCTTACATTTGGATTTTGAAATTTTGAAATATTTTAACTTAAAAATATAATTTTTAAGGTTATTTTTTTATCTTACATTTGGATTTTGAAATTTTGAAATATTTTAACTTAAAAATATAATTTTTAAGATTATTTTTTTAAAGATGATAATAGTTAGCTTTAATCTAGTAATATATAAATCTTAATATTTGAAATATTTTAAGATACATTAGGAAGTTAATTTCATTGTCACATTAATGTAATGATTCAACACTTCCAAGTTACAAATAGTGTTTCTTATAAAAACCAAATCATGAATAACATTTTTAGGAAGATGAATTTAAACATAATTAACCAATTTCAACATCATTATTCTTATAAAGAGAAGGAAAACCTAAAATAATTTTCACCCAGGTTAATTTTATTAGGTTTTTTCAATTATATAAACATTTAATAAATAATAAGATATAAATATGAGTTTTCTTTAAGTGCGTTTTTTGGAGTTTCTAATGGATTTCTAGCTAGTATCTGATGAATTTTTTGTGGTGAAATCTTGATTTGTGTTGTTTAAAGTGCCTTTTTTACTACATATATAGATTCAGTATGGTGAAATCTTGATTTGTGTTGTTTAAACTGCCTTTTTTACTACATAGATAGATTCAACAACTTGAAAAACCCCTGCAGCACTTCGATTGTGCAAAGTTCAATAGTCAAACTTTTGATTTCAATGAATCCCTACCGAATTCTAGTCAAATTAAATTAGAAAATAAACTGGAAAACTTTTCAAAAAGTCACACTTAAAAACAACTCGATATAAATATTACATTTGAACAAATAAATATTTTAATTAATTAGTTAAAAGAGAAAGTTCTCAACAATTTGATATTTAAACCATTAAGATTTCTATTATTTACTTCAATTAATTAGTTAAAAAAATTATCAACAATTTAATCTTTAAACAATTAGGATTTCTATTATTTAATTTAATTATTTAATTACATTTACAAGCACAAAAAAATTTATTTTTTGGAGACCTTGTTATAGGTTCTAGGTTCTAGCCAGAGCCATTTAGATCAACAATTCATAATAATAATATATATTAAAAATAATTCCATCCTAAATTGAAAAAATATAAAATTCAAATTACTTTTTTTCGAGACCTTATTATAGGCTCTAGCCAGAGGCATTTAGATTAGATCGACAATTCATATAATAATAATATAACAAAAAAAATTAATTCCATTGAGAAATTTAAATATTATTTTCTCCAATCATGTATCTATTATAATACCCTAATATTATACACACCAATTAGGTCTAATGTTTGCTATGTCTAATAAATTAAAAAAAATATTGAACTCTTAGATTGTGTAAATCCTTGTTAAGGAATTACCCGGGATATTGTAAGTTAAATTTTTTTATATTTATAAAATTATTAAATAAATTTAAATATATTATTTTTTTATTACTAAAATAAATTATATATCTATATATATTTTCACTCTAGATTGTTTGTTAGGATAATCGTATTTTTAAAAGATAATTATAAGTAAGATTTTTTCAAGTTTTTTCCACTTAGTGGAGCCTAAGCCCTTGAGATCATAGAATATAATTTACATTTATTTTTTTAATTAAGTTGTTTGGACACTTTTATCAAAATCACACAGTGTAATGTTTATAACTTACAAAAAAAAGTGTCCCAAAATTTTATGGTTTCTACTTCACCTCTCTCTAGATCATAAAAGAACCCTCATTGACCATGGCCTGCCCCAGATTCAAAACTTAGAGCATGATTCTTCACTTGCCTTGTGAGCATGATCTTACTTTGCAATCCAAAATAATATTTACATTGTTTATTGAGAAAAGCCTATGACCGTCAATAAATCCCAAGCCTATGGCCGTCAATAAATCCCATGCTATCGGGTCATAAATGAACGGCGGGTGTATATGCCTACCGTTCGATTTCGCTAAGGCCGAAATTGAACAGTGAGCATATACTCCCGTCGTTCATTTATGGCCCGCTAACATGAGAAATATGGCTCGCCAACGCCTATGCACATTAATAATTAATCCATGTGACCTTGGGTCTAAGTACATGCCATTTGACAACGTGCCCTTTCTTATGTCCATGTGTTGCTCTTGAAGGTTCGAATTGGAAATATTTTCCATGACTTAATGCTATAATTAAACTCGTGCACAATTACCCAATGCTTGAAGTCAAGCTTCATCATAAAACCACACCCGTACATTAAAACGGATTGTAATTTGTGAGCGGATAAGGAGACAATTTTGCAATTTTATCCCCGCAATTTTCTCCATCTTTACACGTTTTTTTGGCGGTATTCTATACCACATTACACTGTTAGATATAGTAGAGTATATCACATTATACATCTAGATAGAGTAGTGTATATCTCGATCTATATTAATGTAAATTTATCTTAGTTTTGAATTTATTATGTTTCGAGAGTTAAAATATTTTGACATGCAAATTTTTTGTGTGTTGGTTTTTGCAAGTTGAGTGTACAAAAACCAATTAGATGTTCAGTGGTTGTGGCCCAATCATGATTGATTATATAGGGAAAGAGATAATAGAAATAAAAATTAACAGTGCAAGTAAACATAACAAAAAGAGATTAAATGAAGAGAAGACAAGCAAACATAAAAAGACAAAGCTCATAAAATGGGAAGCAGTAGTCTTTTATTACTAAAAGGGCGAGAGAAATATGGTTTATGAAAGAGACACAAAGAGCTATGCAAGGCACAATGGGCCTTCAACAATGCCTCAATTGAACGTCCTCTTCTTTCCCCTTTGCACAACCTCTCCTTCTTGATGGAACCATGAACACACTTTGCTCTAAGCTACTCACTAGAGGCAAGTGATGAGCTCTGGGGACTACAATGGAGAACCCACAGTGATTTCTACAACATAACCTTAATTGCACTGATTTGCTTATTCAATTGGTACCACAAGGCCTTCCTTTATAGTTTTTTCTTGCAACTAAACTTAATGAGTGGTGGTGGTTAAAATTGAGCCTTTCAAGGCATCATTAAGTCCTTTAGGAATCTATTTGCACAATCCATAGCTTGTACGTGCCTCTGAGTAGGATTTGTGAGATTTGGCACTCTAGATGATGTAGGAATGTTGGTCTTGTCAACTGACACGTCTATCAAAGGATTGGCCACATGGGTTCATGCAAAACCCGAACTACACTTTTGCACGGATAAATCAAAGCCTGCATTGTAAAGTTTTCATTGGTCATTTTTGGGTGTTAATTAATAACCTTTGGAAAACTTTAATGTAATTATTTGATGGAATTTGCAGTGGTCATGTGGAGCAATCATATGGCCGAAATACATCACCATTTTATTTTCCTGTCACACTATCTGACTGAGTTTTTGTACAAAGGAGAGAGAGATCATGCTTTAGGACAAGAAGTGGGGTTCAGGAGTAGAAAATGAAGGTCACACCTGCAAACACATAAATCATGTTAAAAGAAAAATTCATAATATCCAAATGAGGTAGGAATGTCCCATTATCATTATCATGATTGTTTATAATGCTAATTACCAAAATGGACAAGAGCAATATTTTCACATATGTCATGGGGCATAGTTGCTAACATTTGTTGAAGTAAATGATTGCATCACCCTTAGGCATGCTAGTTGTAGGAAAATAAAGTTTTGATGAAAATACTCCCATAGGCTTGACATAACCAAAATAAGAAAAAGCATCAGCAAATGAAATCTGATCAAGTGAATGAGTCTTCGACAAACACTAGAATTTGCAATAGTCGTAAGGTAAGCCTTGTCTTGATGTGAGATAGTATTGGATTTGAACACAAAGGGAGGCAATGGAATCGGTGAGAAACTATGACGCTTATTGTCCCATCTGATGTTTTTCATCATAAATGGATATGAGAACAAAGACACCTCTTCATTATTAGAATATATGAGTTAATGTTGATTGGAAGGAAGACTTAATGACCAAGGGAAAGGTCCTTTACAAATCCATTAATAATTAGATCAGGTATTGATTTGGAAAATCATTGATGAGATGCTATTATGAACAAGGTTAACAAGATTTGAATGAGAACTAAGGACTTCCATTGGTTAGATCATAATTAAGGGTAAATTAAATGTTTGTATACAAAAAATATTGAGCTAGGCTAGACTTCAAAGTTATGGGGATTAACAGAGGGGGTTTCATGTTAGGGGAAAGCCTTGAATGCCAATGGTTAACATGTCTGCAAGGATAAGAGTGATAGTGAATTTCAAAAGGGATATTAGGAGACATAAAAGAAAGGATAATGTGGGACCGAGGAGAGGGCGATGATACATACTACATGTTCCATGCATGGGCAACTAGGATTTCTACTAAGGGATGTTCATATGAGCTGAAGGTGAGGGGATTATTGCTTCCAATAAATATTTGTACACCTACTTCCAATAGGTAGGTCCTAGCATGCTCGTTGAAAGGACCTATGACAATAAATCTATTGTTTTCTATCACATGGGGATCAAAAGGAACAATAAGTGGTTTCCTACATATACTCTGACAAACCCAATTCAAAGTACTAATAATAAGGAAATATAATTGAAAACATCATTTTATAATTGAAACAACATTTATGGCGTACCTGTATGTATAGATGAGGACCAATAAATAATATGGTGAAGTTGGTGAAAGGAAAGTACCAATGTGTAACGTGAGGTGTGATGATTCTAATGGCGTAAATGGTTCACCAAACAAAGTTCTTATGTGATCAGTTAGAAGATTGAATACTAGGCATATAAAAGTTGGGGGGGGCACTATGCCACACCATTATGATTTGGTGACTTAATAGTTTTCAACTCTATTCGACCCTACATTTCATACTTGGAGTTCCAGTTCTCATACAACAACCATTTGTGAACTAGTGAGAGTCAAGTTAGTTCTAGTATCATCCTAGATCATGATTTTTAATAGTTGTTAAGATCAGGATGGCTCGAGGGGCTTTAATGGCCCCATTTTGAATCATGGGCCCACAACCATGTGGGTGACTCAATTGGATTCGTGCTAGTCCAGACAGTTGTAACACCACAACCACATGGATTTATGGTGCACCTGTATGTATAGATGAGGACCACTAAATAATATGGTGAAGTTGGTGAAAGGAAAGTACCAATGTGTAATGCCAGGTGTGATGATTCTAATGGCATAAATGGTTCACTAAACAAATTTCTTATGTGATGAGTTAAAATATTGAAGACTAGGCATATAAAAGTTGGGGGGCCCACTATGCCACACCATTCCGCTTTGGTGACTCAATAGTTGTGCACTCTAGTCGACCCCACATTTCATACTTGGTGTTCCAATGCTCATACAACAACCATTTGTGAACTAGAGAGAGTCAAGTTAGTTATATTATCCTCCTATATCATGATTTTTAGTAGTTTTTAGGATCAGGATGGCTCAAGGGGCTTTAATGGCCCCATTTTTTTATCATGGGCCCACAACCATGTGGGTGACTCAATTAGAGTTGTGCTAGTCCACACAGTTGTAACAACCACAACCACATGGATTTGTTCAACTAAGTTAGTCACAGCCATGCAGTGATATGCATGGTGGTTTTATTTCAGTCTCAAATATATGTATATATGACTCCCCCATGTTTGCCCAGGATCATGCAGTGGGGGAACGTCATGATCTGGGAGGGAGGAGGTGAGGTTAGGTGGTTCTGGATCGAGACCATATATCAATGGTTTCTATTAATGCCATGGATTATTTTAGAGTTATCTTATGTCAGGATGGATTTATAAGGAAATTCTAACATGCCCTTGTGTTGGCAGAAAATTTTGAATGAATAATGACCCAGGGTTCATCCTAGGGTGCCAACAAAGATTTTCGCATAGTCTAGCACTTTGCCAACATTTTCACTCCCTTGGATCAAAGGAGCATCTCACTCGAGGCAAGCCAGAACCATAGAAAGATAGTAGGGGATCTAGAATTAGATATTATGTAGTTAGCACAACCATCCATAAATCCATTCACAACAAGCTAAATTACGCATTTAAAAGAGAATAATCAACATACATAAAATTTTAAAAGGGGCTACGAAGCACATAAACATGCGACAAAACTCCCAATCTCCTTTTATTATTAAACGACAATCCTTCAATAGATTTTACAAAACATTATAGACTTGTGCACATATATTACAGCTTGAAACGACTACCAAAATACATCATTACATAATCATATCTGCCTACAAACAATCTTTCTTTTACACAACCTAGATATAATCTTTGCAGTGTTGTCTAAATCTAAACTTTCATACATCCTTCTAAACTTATTTCTCATTGTTTTTCATCTTCTTTCATAGCTCTCATTCACTTGATATGGTCTTCAATCCCTCTCTCACTTTATCCGCAGTTTTCCAAAACCTCAAGCCATTACCTTGGTTTCCTCTTAACTGTATCAAAATCGATTCAAGCTTTTTCGGTGAGTTCCCTTACTTTCTATTGCACAAGTCCCAAAAAAAAGTTATGCTTCCGGTTTGATTTTCCGATGCTTTGCTTCTGGTTACTTTATCCAAAATGTCCTATACAACTTCTATTACTTCAAAAATGAAGGACCCAACATGCCTTGACCACAATCCATTGACTCGCCCTTGAGTCAATGTGTTGTTGCTGCTGTATTTGAACTTTGGGCTAGTTGTCTTCCACTCTAATCAGTTGCAGTACCTTCAAACAATGGACCCAACTCTGGAACACTTTGAAGAGAAGACTCCTTAAATGTGGTGAATGCAAAAACATAGGAGTTCCACGAGTCTAGAAGTGTAGATACCTTACTTGAAAATTCTTCAACCGTCTGTGCACTTAGATCACTGGGTTGTGACTGGACAAAATCCTCGATTTTGCGAATCAAATATAGTGGACAACATGCTCAAAGTGATAAAAAAATTATGTGCCTCTGGGTGGAGGTTGCGAAGAACACATTTAGTTATCTAAGACATTCTTCTTTGCAAGAACGCCACTGCAATCGAAAATTTGACTGAACATTTACTGTGACTCATGCATAATTTGTGGAAACCATGTCGTGGAAAGAGGTGGTTGTCTGAATCTTATCAACTATCTAGTCTCTCTAGAGTGTTGATGGATCTGAGGAGGACTGCTGCATGGTAGTGATAGTTTCCTGGAGCGCAATGTTATTGGTGACAATTTCCTTACACATTGCTTCAACAAAATTACAACATTCAGTAGGAGAACAAGCAGCGAGATCTTCAGGTTGTTATTCAGTGAAAGGGGCAAGTGCATGCCGCAAGGAATGCAATTTGGAATGAACATCACATACCCAATCCTCTAACCCATCTTATCAATGCACAAATATGTTTGTATTGTGATGGCAATGTTGAGCTGATGTTGCTGCTCATCATAGGAAACTTGAAGATCTGTGCACTGAGTCTCGGTCTGACCTAGATGGTTCTCCAACTGAGAGATAGAAGCATGAATGAACTGGAACAACTGTGGTGAAGACCATGTACTGAGGGTGTCCATTGAAACTAAATATGTTGCTAAAAGTCATGACTGAAGTGGTTGGCCACTAACAACTGAGCACTCTGACTGAGCCTATGGTGAAGATTCTTGTTGTAGAGTACCCTTATGATTTTGCGCAATTCTGTGAAGAACAGGGTCTAGAAAAAGTAATTAGGTCATGTTGTTGGGCGAAAAGGGAGATTACCTGATGACACTGCTCTGGATCTTTCATGAAATTAACAACTTGCTCAGCAGAAATGAATGAAGTAGTGGAAGAAGAGGGACGAGATGAGGTAGCGATAGAAGGAAGAGTGGTGGATTGTGGGGTAAAAGTAGTAGAAGAAAACTAGCAGATATAATAAAAGTGGAATCCGTTTCCATGTCAGCCAGCTCATCAGCGACAGTGGGTGAATCTAGGAAGTCAGATAAGGTTGATTCCAATGAATGAGGTGACTCGTTGGAAGCTGTATGTGAGGACGGGGGTTGTTCTTCATCAATGGGAACAATAGGATCAGTGGATGGTTGCTCGACGTCAAGGTTGATGATGGTGGAGGCAAAGGTTGTAGTGGGTGGAATGGTGGCAGCAACTTGAACCAACATAGTATTTATCATATCAAGAATATCTTCGCACCCTTTTCTGGTGGTTCCATAATTTTTATACAAATTAGTTGCATCTATCTTTGTCGCATTTAGCAATTTTATGAAAAGGTTAGCTAACGTCGACACCATAAATGGACAGTCCTATGAGTCTGTAAATATATTATGCAAGGATGGGGTATTCATGGTCCAACTAGAAAGAACCCCCATGGAGCCAACTAATTAATAAATTTGTGCAATGCATGACTTCACCAATGGTGCCCAAAACAGGTAACTCACGTAGAATAAGGAGAGTGGACTATTTCAAAGGAAGAAAATCAACTCTTAGTTTCAGAGTGGAACGAGCATTGGGACGGGTATTGGGCTCCATAAAGACATTGGTTTGGAGCATAGGGAACAATGATAGATCATAGAGGTCTTTATCAAAAAGAGTGGCTTTCTCTAACTTCCCTAAGAGGTCATCTTAGAAGTGGATACGAGAGTAAATAAGGTATAGAATGACAACGGTTTGAACCTGAAAAATCATGGTTGGAGAATGATGGGTATACACAAAATGAGAAAGGGGGAGATAAGGCAATGAGGGCTGAGGGATAGGTGATAGTGGAGCTAGAGCAGAAATTAAGAACTCGAGACAAGAAGAGATGAAGTTGGAAAAGAATGGTAGACATGTATAGAACAATTGATGAGATGGAGAACTTAGCCGTTATGTGCAATAAATACAACTTAGACTTCAAAGTGATGATAAGAAATCCTAACACGTACTGATGAATGTCATGATGTAACAAAAAATATAATGGTAGAAGGAAATCTTATCATGAATTGAGAAGTGGATTTGGCAACTAACTTATACATGATAGGAATTAATGATAGAAAATACAAGCATTAATGATGCTAACAAGATAAGATACGGAAACATCTCTCTGACCGCAATGGGTTATGGTGGATTGCAAATGAAAATACAACAGACTTGCAGAAAAATATTCAAGACACAGATTACCAAGTTAAAGAAAAGACTTATTGACACAAATACCCTAACTCCTACCTACTACTCTCACGAAGATAGGACACTTTATTTCAAGGTTAAAGAAAAAATAGGGCTTCAGGCGAGCGCCATTCACCCATCTAAAGAAAAGTGTACCATCTAATTGATAAAGTCGAAATGCACCAGAATCTTTGATTTTTGCAACATAAAAAGGACCAAGCCAATGCATTTGGAGCTTATCAGGATGCTTGTGATACTTGTTGCCATAAAGTAATACATGGTCGCCCATAGAAAATGATCTATTCTTGATATGTCGATTGTGCCAAGCCTTATAGCGCTCCTTCTCAATGGTTTGATGGAAATAAGAAAGAAATAAAGACTCATCAAGTTTTAATAATTCATGCACTCATTTGGGAATGGACTCATCTTCATACATTCGAGTTTCATAAGAAATAAAAAGGTTAGGAACAATGAATTCAGCAAGAACAACGACTTCTTTCCCACAAACTAGTTCAAAAGGAGTGTACTTATGTAATAGCTTGACTATAGTTTGGTAGGCCCATAAAGTAGTAGTAACTTGTTCATTCCAATCATCTCTATTGGTGGAGCAAACCTTAGTAAGTATTTTTTCTAAAAAATTTATTAAAATATTTGATAGTACCATTAGGTTGCAGATGATAAGAAGTGCTATTATGGTGTTGTATCATGGAATTATGTAATAGAGCCTAGACTATTTCATTGATGAAGTGGGAGCCTTGATCACTTGTAAGACTTTGGGGACAACCAAACTTGGTAATAATGCTTTCATAAATAAACCGAGCAGCCATATGAACAGTGCAATCTTTAAAAGGAGCATATTTTAGCCAACGAGTCAAATAATCTGTTGTGGTAATGATATACTGAGCATGTGAATGACGAGAAGGAGGGTCAATAGGCCCAACAAAATAAACAACCCAATTCTCAAAATAAGCAAGGGATTTTATCAGATGTGAGGGATTTCATCATGACACGATGGTCACCCAACCCATTGATATACATCGTAAGCCTTTGCATATACCTCCACATCCTTAAAGAGAGTCAACCACCAAAGGCTAGCTTGCTAAACTTTCTGAGCAATCGATTTTTTTCCAACATGAACTCCTGCAATTCCTGCATGACATTCCCATAATACGCCTTCAATTTCATGATTAAGAATACAACGATGCAAAACTTGATCTAGTCCCATTTTATATAGATGTCCTGCCATAAGTTGGTAGTATGCTACTCAAACTACCAAGTGCTTCTTTTGCACAATACTATAATCTTGAGGAAATTATTTGGTAGCAAGAAAAGTTGCAATATCTTCTAAGTAATCAGGGACAAATTCAATACGAAAAAAATGAGCATCCGATAACTGATGATCAATTGATCCCTTCGATTCTCCTAAATCTAACCTGGACAAATGGTCTAGCCCCACATTTGATCTTCTGGGCTTGACTATCACCTCAAAATAAATTCCTGCAAAAACAATAATCACCAACAAATCCTTCCTTCGAGTACAGGCTTACTGACTAAATATTTCAGTGCATTGACTGGTATGTGAAGAGCTTGAATGGACCTCCCAAAAAATAATGTCAGAATTTTTGGAGAGAATATACCATAGCTAAAGCCTCTTGTTCTATGGTAATATAATTTTTCTCTGTGGTGGAATTTTTTCTACTTGAATCCAAGTTTCCTTTACCTATTTGCATTAATATAGCTCCTAAGGAAATTCCATATGTGTCAACATGACCATGGAATGGCTTATTCTAGTTAGGGTAGACCAAGATGGGTGCACTTGCAAGTTTCTCCTTTAGAGTATCAAATGTAGCGTCACATTCAATGAACCACACAAATTGTGTAGATTTCTTAAGAAGCTTCTAAAGTGGTGTTTTGATTAAAGCACAATTTCTTATAAATCTATGATAATAACCACTGTGTCCCAAAGTGGAAAGCAACTATCAGGCAAAAGTGGGTGGTGGCTGTTATAGACATTTTTGGGAACTTCACCCCCAATCATAAATGTCCATAAACTGAGGGATCCCAAGTCCCTAAAAGTGTTGCTTCACTACCTAAAGGAACAAGGTCACCTGATTACATCATCTCCTAGAAGTACTCCACTAAAAACTGCTCATAAATGGTCAAAACTGGACCATACTGAAAACCTAGTGCAGAGGGTGCGATGCATATCACCTTCCCAGTGTACAGGGTGTGATGCATACTGAATGGCTCCTCTGTAGGGTGCGATAGTCGGGAATGGACAAATGGCAGGGACAAATTGCAAGGTGGAAGATCATGGAATCTTCCAGAAGCTTCCCCTCTAGAACTATCAGAGAGAGGACACTAATCAAGACCCCAGAAGATGACTCACCTCCCTACAATCATCTATATATGGATCCCTCATCACAGAGATCCGGAGGCTGGAATCTTGTATCTTGTAGAGAAGTTCTGTTTGTTTTTGGTGTAACTCATAGTGTTGGGTATCTAAGCTTTACTGAGGTGAAGAAGGGATTTCTTGCTGGGGATGATGCTGGTTCAGAACATATGTTGTATCCTCTTGCTACTTTTGATCTTAAATAAAGCTATTCAAGTTTTTCCATATTTCTAGTATTTTCATTATATATGCATTTGTATGGTTACACCATCTGGCTGGTTATATGAATATAGATCTTTTTCTTCGATAGTAGTATGTTGTTGTGATTCCACAGGTGCTCTTTGAAGCTGGGCAGATGAAGAAGAAGTGGAAAAGCTCTATCAGGAAGGAGAGGAATCAAACAAGGAAATCAAGCACAAGACTAAGGTTGGTCTCCTTTGTTCCACTCTTATCTATTTTCATAAAGGAAGATGAAAGCAGACTTTACTTGTTTGTTTCTAAGATAGTACCAGTCTTAGTGGGAGTAACAGCATCCGAGTGGACACTATTCCCGGTAACAAAATGGCGACTCCACTGGGGAGCGACTAGATTGTTTGTTAGCCTATCTTTGTTTGTTTTATAAACTTACAGACAAAGCCTGAAGCCAAGCCAGCTAGCCTTCGAACTGCATTTTTTATACCAATGCAAAGTAGATCAATTCTGCTTCTGTCTATCTCTGGGTTTTGTTTATGAATTAAACAATCGATTTTCAAATAGTCTAATTTCCCTAAGTGGTGGCTCTAGTAACCTCCTTAGATCAGCCCCTGTGATTTACATATACTGAACATCACTTACTCGGTCTAAATCCCTAAACTGAATTGCAAATTGTGAGTAAAAACTCGTTCAAAGTCTCGCAATGGTACCATCGCACCCTGCCTTCAAGGCAGTCTGTATGCATCACACTTCCCGAGTGCAGTAGGTGCACTGCATATTGAATTCACTGTGTGACAGGTGCGATGGTCAGGGAAGGTTAACTTTACCTTCAGACTTTGGTTTTTCCTCACTATTTTCAGTCCTATTCAGGAGTTTTTATGTCTGTGGTCAGTGTATATCTGTGAAAACCCCCTTCTCTTACATTATTCCGCCTCTATAGTGCAAAGAACTGTAAGTGTTTTTATGTATTGTGTGCCATTTTCAGTTCTCTTTTGCAAAGAAGCAGCATAGTTGAACTGTCATTTCTTGATCTGAAAGTGTCGTAGCTGTCATTTTCAGTCATAGAAGACAATCCCATTGTTCTTAATAGTCGATTATACAATTACTATTGCATATGATTTGAATTAATAGTTTTTAAAGTGTCAAAAAGCAATTTTCATTTCGAAATCGCAAAGTGTCTCTCTTACCTTCACTTCATTTTGAAAAGAAATTTGTTGAGTATTGTCACTTTGAAAATAGTTCAGATTTGCACTTTGCTTTCTTATCGTCATTAATACATTAAGAAGGCTGAAAACAAATACATGCATGTGCATTTGCATTTAGACTGCTTGGTTTGATTTAGGACAGTGCATTTAACATGTGCTCTGTGCTCTGTGCTCTTTGTTGAAAGATTTTTAAACTTTCTTTCCTTAGTAGCTAGGATTTTCATTGCCAAAAGAAGATTAAACGTCTATTTATCATCTTATACTGCATTTTAGGAATTTTATACACATCACGCGGTGAACCTGAAAGGCAAATTTTTAAGCAAGATCAACTTAAAATAAATTTAATGAATCTAACAACGCTTTGAAACCTAACACACAACATCTAGAGGTCTAGGCTAGAGACGTATTCTGGCGTCGTAAAACCTGGTAACTGTTGTTTTCATTGTTGGTTGGGTGATTCCTCCACTCTGAGATGGCAAGTGCCAGTACGAACTTGTCCTCCCACGTACCATCGAGTATATATTGGGAGACCACAATAGGATGCATCCTTTATCCTTAGGAAGCCATGTCTGCTGCCCTATCGATCACAATGTACTGAACACAACATTCGGGAAGATTGACTTCCGTACCGTAAAAAGTATTCTGCAGTTTTGTGATTGGTTTGGTAATCCCCTTTGCCTAGATTTCCAGAGTAGTCTATTTTGCTCCTTTTCAGACTCCTTAAAAGAAAAGGTCCTCTGAGCACTTGTCACTTCAATCTCAATAAAAATCGAAGGTGACTAGAGTCATCTTTTGTTTTTTCTCGACTCTTTAAAATTGAAAAAACTTGTTGTGTCAAAGCATCTAAAATTCATTTAATTCGAAAAACATTTTTCCCTTTTATTTTGAGTTGATCAAGTAATCCGCAATCATGGAAGAAAGTCAATCAAAACCTCGTCATTCACGGAGACTTACGAGTCAACCATTGTTGACTCTGGAAGCGAAACCATTCTAGAAAAAGCGAACTCGTTTGACCGGGTCAAAGTCCCCTAGGTTGGTTGGAGCTAGTACTCTGACATCCTCAGAGAATCCAGTTACTCCGAACATTTCTGGTATCCCTGCCTCTATAGGAGAAATTCCGCAGTAAAAAAAGGACATTACAACTGATCCTAGTGTGATGGTAAACACTTCTATTCCTGAACCAGCTCCATCTACAACTGATTCGGAAGGTGTTATTCCCCAACCATCTGCTGCTATAGAACTTATATCTTCTTCGGCACCAGAAATATTTTACGGACCTAACGGTCTACCTCTTCCTCCTGGATTGATTGCCATAGAAGAGATTGTGGAAGATCCTCCATCTAACACTCCAACACAATTTGGAGCTGGGATCACCCTGTGTCCTTCTTCATCAGAAGATATTCACCCGCCATTGGAAGTTCCTGAAGAATCGCTAAGGAATCTCTTGGATAGGCTTAATATGTCTGAACAACCGTCGACATCAAGGACTGTGTTACACAACACAGTAGTAGCAGAAGCTCCTTCTACTACTCTGATAATGTTCGCCGATGTGCCATCTGTCCCAACCAGCTCTCAATCACTGGATGGAGTTCATCTAGGGACTGTTTCGATAGTATGGACTGTTCCCATTTGTTTGTCCGGAATTATATCTGGAATCTCTTACGTTGAGTCTCAACAAATTGATCCTTCAAAAGGTCAATTTGGGCAAACTGGTCCCCAAAGGCAAATCATTCCTTTGAGTACTAGATTACCGTCATATGGAGGGCCATATACCCTTTCATTGCCTTCCTCGGAAGGAAAACCATTCGTGAGTTCACAAAAAAAATTAGGTTATGCTGGAATCACAACTAACAGTTGGGTGCCAATCCTGCCTCAACAACCAAGAGTTGTATGCTCAATGTAACAAAGTTTACCTATGACAAACATCCCCACTACGCTGGCTATTGTGGCAGTATCGCAAGTACAAGTGTTGCTAGTTGTATGCCAACCTCAAGTTTCGCAGGTTGTAATGCAACAATCTCTTGTACCTATGACACAACCGCAATCACCAACTAGTGGAATGGAACAGGTTCAAATGGGGAACGCCAACCCCCATCGTGGTCAAACAGTCAGTACTAGACAACAACCCATGACTTCACAACCATGGTTGGCGCAATACCAACAACCTCAATTCCAGCAAGCTTACCAAGGATATGAGCAACAAGTCTTTGCATGTAGTGGGCAGCCGTATCAACCATATCATAATGGTTATGCCCATCAACCTTACCAAAGTTACCAACATCAAATGCATTATGTTGGTATGCAAAGACCAACTGCTCAAGTGATTCCACATTATCCTGGGTATGCTCAACCAAGCCTGAAACAACAGTTGCCTTTTGTGGCAAATTTAGAGTTACCAGATCTAAATCGACTAACGAACGATCCAATTGCCTACGCCCCTTGGTGGCCAACGATTCTGCATAAAATTCCATCTGATATTCGTAATTTTAATGGAAATCTGGGGGAAGACCCATCGAATCATGTGATGACCTTTCATCTATGGTGTTCATCCAACGCTCTCAGTGATGATTCGATCAGGCTTCGCCTCTTTCAGCGAACGCTAACTGGTTCGGCAGCAAAGTGGTATATTGAATTGCCTGGAGCTTCGTTTGATAACTTCAGTACCCTAGCCACAACCTTTTAAACCCATTTTCAGTTACCTATAAGGTATGAAATAGGAACTGAGCTACTTACCAATTTCAAACAAACGACGACCACTCACATATCCGATCATATTCATGAATGGCGACGTTGTCGTAGAATGGTAAAAACTTATGTTCCTGATCAGCTATTGGCTGAATGGTTTATTAAGTCTCTGTTACCGGCTATTACAGAAGATGTGGCAAAGGGAGGAGTCGTCACTGAAGAGTAAGTTATTTCTCGTGCACAATATCTAGACTTGATTTATACTCAGTCTGGCACACTCTACGATAAAATCCCTGATGCTCCTAGACCACAATTTTCCGTTCCTCTACCTCCTAAATCAAACAAAGACTCCCATGTCGGCAATGGTGTGATAGGTATGAAAAGCACTAAAACCGTAAAGGCTACGTCGAAAAAGGCCCGCACAGTTTCAAGTCAAAACGCAAATGAGGAACTTCTAGCCTCGGAAGTAAATGTCGTGTCGCCAGACAAAGGCAAAGAACCCAAGCAACCAGGAGGCAAGAAGAAAAAACAAGGGAAGAAGAAAAACCAGGAGGACTCATCTCCTATAAAATCTTCTACAAACCCTTATGGGGATAGGAAACCTAAAAATCCATGTCATATATGTGATGAGGATCACTGGACCAAAGAATGTCCATATAAAGATGAACTTAGAAAATCCTTCAAAACTTCAAAAACCTCGGCTGTATTGACTGATCCATTTCCGAACCTAGGAACAAATCTGGTTGCTAGCGAAAATGCTTCCCCATCCCAAGTACTAATGTTGTTAGTTTCAAAGCAACTGAATGATGCTCTCATATTGACAAGGAGTAAAGATTACAGGAATCCACAGATGTTGAACAACAAGGATAATGATCAACCTAGTAGTTCAACAACAACTTCGACCGAAGTTGTGCCACCCATCATTCCTGAATTAACAATAAAACCGCCAAAACGAGTAGTACACAAATCGACGTTTAATCCTCATGCCTGAGCAACACAACACTATAATATAGTGTTGGATTTAGTCCAATCTCCCTCCGTGATGTCGACTCTTGAGGTACTGCAAAATTGCCCCTCCCAAAAGTAGGCTTTATTGTCAGCAATAGGTGGGATTGAACCAACGGATTCCAATCTTGTATCTTTTAATCACAAAGGATACGACCCTCAGTTACCAGCTCAACTAGCTTTCCTCATTCAAGTGAAATCCCTCAACAAAACTGTTCATAGAACAATTATTGATGAGGGGGCATCCACATGTATCATGTCGATGAGTTGTTGGAAAACTCTAGGGTCTCCATCCTTGTCGCGATCGTCGACGACATTAAAATCATTTGATGGACGAACATAGCAAAACAATAGAAATCGATGTTGAAGTCATCGACAGAAATCTCAATTACAACATCCTACTGGGAAGACCTTGGATATATGCCATGGCAGCAGTTGTGTCGACCTACTTTAGGAAAATTGCATTTCCTTCCCAAGGAGGAATTACAATAATCGACCAACAAATGTTTCTCCCAAAAAGTTCCCAAGTTATGGGAAGCATTCCGATGATCCATGGAAGCCCTAGCATGCTTCACAATATCGGAGTAGGCCTACTAAAAGACCCCACATTAATGGGAACTTTTACCCTACCGCCTCCAACAAATTTGGCGAAGTGGCTAACCTAGGAGCCTACAATATGATATCTTCCATTCAAAAGATGTCAGAAAACGATGTTAAAATGGATCATCTACAGGTATTGCCTCTAACCCCACTGGAAATATTATAGCAATCAATGTTTTCAGCATGGGAGGCAAACCGTATCAACGCTATTCAGGTGTTTGGATAGATAGTCAAGGAATAGGCACCTCTCAGATCCTTGGTCGCAAGTACACTCTACAACGAAGGAATCATTCAATCGATGATGATTGACGGGGCACCATGGGAAGATTACCACCATCGTTCCCATCTTCTGAACTGGAAAGAAGATAATTCCATCAACCTACACCATCCTTCAGTATTTGACTTTTTGACGAATACTGTAAATACGGTGGATTCCGAGAGAAACCTATCCAATATCGAAGATACTACTGCCATAAATATCTCGACCAAAACAGATGTTGTAGAGAATATTCATGTTGGCAAATCTTGTTCTTCTTCAGAACTGGAAATATATAGTGCTCTCTTTCGCGAGTTTATAGATGTCTTTGCTTGGTCATATGAAGAAATGCCAGGTATTGACTCGAGCATAGTTGAACATGAAATTAAGATGTATCCAGATGTCAAACCAGTACGACAACGGCTACGGCAGGTGCACCCCAAGAAAGTCGTTGCCATCAAGGCAGAGTTGAAAAACTCCTCCATGCTGGTTTTATTTACCTCGTTCCTCTAACCGATTGGGTATCCAATATTGTTCCTGTGATGAAGAAACAAGGAACGATTAGAGTGTGCGTCGATTACAAGGATGTAAATCAAGCTTGTCCAAAAGACAACTACCCTACACCCTTTATTGACCAGATAATTGATGGATGCGCCGGATGTGAAATCTTTTCATTTATGGATGGATTTTCCGGGTATAATCAAATAAATATCCACCCACAGGACCAGTCAAAGACTGCATTCATTTGTCCGTGGGGCACATTGCATATTGCAAGCTACCCTTTGGTTTGAAGAATGCAGGGGAAACTTTTTAGAGAGCTATGAACTATGCTTTCCATGACATCAAAAACATTGTTCAACCATATCTCGACGATCTTCCAACTCATTCGCGAAAGCGGACCAATCATTCGCTGCATTTGAGAGCGATATTTCTACGTTTCCGACACTACAAGATACGAATCAATCCGCACAAATGCGTGTTTTGTGTCAGTTCTGGTCGTTTACTTGGCTTCGTGGTCTCAAAGGATGGGATTCATCTCGACCCATGCAAGGTTCAGGCAATCATCGACTTGCCTCCACCTTCAAACTTGCTTCAGATTCAGAAACTCCAAGGGAAAGCAAACTTCCTTAGGAGGTTCATTCCAAATTACGCCGAACTAGCTAAAGGTCATACTCATCTATTGAAAAAGAAGTACCCTTTGTTTGGGATCAGGTCGTGCAAGCTTCCTTTGATGTTTTAAAGCAATCTCTAATACAAGCATCTTAATTTATGCTCCTGATTATCAAAAAGACTTTAACCTGTATCTAGCTATAGCAGATATGACCATAACAATGGTTTTAGTTCAAGAGGATAATGGAATTGAACATCCTATATATTATTTAAGTCGAAACTTAAATGGTATGGAAATGAAATACTCCTACATTGAAAAGCTAGCCTTAGCAGCTGTTCAAGCGATACAGAGATTTCGACACTACGTCCTCTTCAGAAAAACTACCATTTTATCAGATTGCAACCCCATGACTTATATATTGTCACGACAGTTGCTGGGGGGGCAAATATTCAAAATGGATAGAAATTCTACAAGAGTTTGATCTGGAATTCAAAAAATCCAAATCAAAGAAAGCCCTGGTATTTGCGAAGTTACTATGTGATCTCCCATCATCGTCCAACGATGCAACATCCGAAGAAGCAATTGTGGATGAAAATTTGTTTCTGATATCTTCAAGTGATCCATGGTATGGAGATATAATCGTCTATCTCCAGACTCAAACATATAGGTCTAACACCTCACGCTCCGAACAGCGATGAATTCGATACCAAGCGAAAGACTACGTGATCGTCGGTGATACCCTTTACCGTTGTGGTATCGATATAGTTCTATGGAGGTGCCTCACCCCTGAGGAGGCCGAGAAAGTCCTGAATGACTGTCATTCAAGCACATGTGGGGGGCATCAATCTAGTTATGCTATGGTGCAAAAAAATTTGCAAGCAGGATACTTCTATACAACAATGTTCAAAGATTTCATAACCGCAGTTAGAAGTTGCCATGCTTGCCAAATTTTTGATAGCAAAACCAGAAGACCACCCGCATCGCTTCGACCAGTAGTTGCTGTTGGGACATTTGCCAAATGGGGCATAGATTTCATGACATGTAACCCCACCTCGGCCGGGGGGCATGGGTATATCATAGTCGCGGTAGACTATTTTACCAAATGGACCGAGGCGATGCCTACATTAAACAACAGTGGCGAAACGGCTGCCCTTTTCTTTTTTAATCATGTAGTCTCTAGATTCGGCATTCCACAAGCCATATTCATAGATCATGGATCGCATTTTCGCAATCACATGATGGTTGAGTTGGCTGCCAAATTAGGACTGTCCCACGACAGCTCTACTCTGTATTATCGGCAAGCTAACGAACATGTTGAGGCGATCAACAAGGCCCTAAAGTGCATGCTGCAAAGAATGATTGGAGTCCATAAACGGGATTGGCACTTGATCCTGTACTCAGCCTTGTGGGCATACCAGACATCGGTAAGAAATGCGACCGGGTTTACACCTTTTCAACTTGTGTACAGTCTGTAAGAAATCTTACCTGTTCAATGTGAAATCTCGTCCCTCAAACTCGTAGTCGACCTTCTCCCTGGAACCTCAGAAGAAGAGGCTCGTTTCTTGGAACTAATCTAATTGGATGAAACCCATCGTGATGTAGCTTTGGCTAACGAAGCTCATAAGAAACAATTCAAAGCATAGTTCGACAAAAATGTCAAACCTCGAGTCTTCTCAGAAGGTGACTTGGTCTTACTTTACGACCAGGAATCCGATAAGTTGGGAGTAGGGAAATTCAAATCGTTATGGATGGGTCCCTATATTGTTAAGCATGTATTAGTAAAAGGAGCCTACGAGTTGATGGACTACGATGGGATTCCACTGGTGCAACCTTGCAACGGGTTGTACCTGAAGCGTTACTATGCTTAATTCCGCATAGTAATCCTTATGCTTTTGTTACATTTTTGTTTTCGCTAAGAGAAATTATTTTGGTTAGGTAATCCATTTTTCTTGCATTCATTGTAGATGTCGAACCTATTGGAATCATTCGTTGGATATGCCGATGGAACAAGTCATAGTTCGCAGAACCTGTTTTCTGCGACATGGGCCATTTTCAATCCCTGCAGCGAGATAGTAAGTTTCAGAGGGGTATGTATTGGTCGGTCGATGAACAATATCGTTGAATATAGCGCATTGATAGAACTCCTCTTTGATGCCACCACACATGGCATATGACGACTTGTCGTCAGGCTAGACTCACAGCTCGTCATTCTACAACTCACTGGCATCTATTCTGTACAAAATCCAACTATCTATCGCATGTTCCTAAGAGTCAGAATTTTGGAAAGACAGTTCGATTTCATTCAAATTATGTGTCAGATAGACATTTGCGACATTTATAGAAAAATAAAAAAATAAAAAATAAAAAAAAGCATCACATCAATATATGCAGCGAGATCATGTAACTTAACCAAAATAAATCTCCGAAAATAAAAAATATATACATAACTTTTTATAGTTTATACATAATGTTCTGTAACCAAGACAAAATCGATCAAATGACCCAAAACTCAAAATTCTATGGGGCACCCTAGTCTAATGATGCTGGTGATAGCAGGTCACCGCCTGTGCAATCATGTGTAAAATCCTAGTCCATCGACTCGGCACTCCAGTAGTATGTCGCTGCAACCGCAGAGGCAGCTTGTCAGTCCTCACATCCGGGATACCAAGGGTAAGACCCTCGATCTGGTCCTATAGTGTTGAAAGAGTCTCGACCACATCAAGGTCGCGAAGGATGGCCCTCCCAACAGCCTCTCCTACTGGAGAGGCCGTTGGGTCTCTGCGGCGTACTGCCAGTCGAACTGGTCCAATATCTGCATGAGCACATGAGTTTTGATTAGTCTTGGTCAAGAAAACATAATAACATTATAAAAAACAATGAACAGAGATATGGTCAGAAGATTTACTCATGGCACCCCATTGCTCGCCAGCCGGCAGTACCAAATCCGGGTCACCCCAGAAATCCATGCCAGCATATGGAAAATTGGCATAAACCATCTCCTGACGATCGAACCACTCGAAGAAAGTATCAAAAAAGGAAATCTGAGGTTGGCCAGCATGCTGAGACATGAGGTCAACCAATCTCTGCATCCGTGGTTCAGTCGGTGGAGGCAGGCCAAGTGAGATGTAATGCGGCTGCATCAGTGGGATCCTCTCCAAAGTGAAAGTGGTCAAAATAGAACCATAGCCAAAGTTCTTGGATCTTCCGCTTTTCACCTTGGTCAATTGTTCTTTCATCACAAAGAGTACTGCATCACACCAGTTGAACACCTTTGGTTCAAGGCATTCCAAATCATACTGCATGTAAAACCTGTTAGCTATGTGAAGAGTAGAACTACCAGCCAGTCTAGCAAAAGTGAACATAATGGTCTGCAAGGGCTAGTTAGTGACATCTCGAATATTGATCTTGTTGTCCGTACTCGGCTGAGATCCCTCTCTGCAGTGCCAGTGAATATACTCCCTCACGAACTCACCCCCACGGGCAGAGCCCAATAATGAGAGAGGGGCACCATGCCTCGATAAACCAGTCAGAAAATAGATGTCCACGATAGTCAAGGGGATCGATTTGCCCCTAATCTAGAACACCTGGTTGATAGGATCCCAAGCATTGAGGAAATATTGCAACAAGGTGATTTGTTGCCTCATGCTAGAGATACAGAAAAGCTTCAACAAGCCATAGTTCCGCAATGCAGCTACTGTGCCTGGATCATGTAAAGCAATAGTGTCCTCTTCTTCATGCTCACGCTCTCACCATGTAACAACCATTTTGCTTTGATGAATCTCTGAAAAACAAACAAGAGAAGAGTCAAGATCTTCATTTGGTAAAAAACAAGCAAAAATCTATGAGAAAACTATGCAAAAAGTTTCTTGCTTGTGCCGATCACACCCCAGTAAGTGTACTGGGAGCGATGCATACTGACTAGTCAGTGAGAAGGCCAGTATGCATCACACCTTTCAATTAAGGAAGGGTGCGAGGGAGTCAGGGTGAGTTGTTCAAACCCTAGAGGCTCAGCAGAGCAAGGAAACAAGCTCAGAATTCAAAAAGAAAATTGAAGAGCACAAGTTTAGCTCCTACCTGGTCCAGACAGCGTCAGGAATCATCCACAAAATCTCCCAGAATCAGCTGGTGAAAATCGGGAAGAAAAGCACCTCCAGAGCTCCAACAAACCAAATTCAAATGAAATGGTAAAATGGGAGGTAAAAGTCACTTTTAATTTACTATTCACGTAATTCGAGTAAAATATTAGTGTTCTTAACTCATTTATCAAGCATATGTTTTCATTTCTAATCGGTTTGATGAAGCAAATGAACAGGTAGTACAATCTTTGAAAGAACAAAATGCTAATGAAAAATCAAAGAATCAATGACCATTATCACGAGCAGTTTTAGTGCATAGTTCAAGCTCGTTAAAAAATAAACATAAGTCATGAGCAAATGTTTCCCCCAGAGTTTAAGCTCATTAAAAAATGAACCGGTAAATAACCATTGTGAATGCCTTATCGCTAGCTTTTGAGCCTTGGTTGTGTTCTCGCCGTCACCTCCACTTTGTTTTTAGCCGATCATTCACCTCCGTATGATTGTTTACCCTTTTGAGGAACATCTGCGAATAGTGATTCTATTAGCCATCCTTGTGACACTGCCATGATTGGAAAATTCCAAACCTTACTTGGAATTAGCTGCTACCCAAAATCATCACTCATTCCTCGAAAGCAAGTCTCCTTTAAGCTCTTTTCAATTGACTCGTAAAATATGAAAATATTGTCGAGCGATTGACCTCTCTGGCTCGTTAAAGTCATTGGAAGTGCCATCCCTCCTCTAGATTTTAATCTTTTTGGACCTGAGGGATTATTACACAAAAAGATTGAGCACTTGTCTTGTTCGGCTCGTTAAAACTATCGAAAATTCATCCCTTTCGTATTATTTTAAGATTTTTCGGACTTAATGGATTATAAGACGAAAAAGAATCTTTGGAGTCTCCTTTCCATCCCTTTTAGACTCTCTAAAATTGAAAAGGACCAAGTTATCTTTGTCGTTAAACTCGTTAAAACCCAATAGTGACAAACTCGTCCAAATGGATGAGAACGAGTTTCACTGTTGTTAGGCTCGCTAAAATATAGCGACAGGTTTCCTCGAAGGGCAGATTATAGAGAAAGCATATGTTATCCTCCTCAAGCTTGAAAACAATAAAGAGGTACTGATCAGCAATGACTGGGGACAATTGGGAAGAAAATTTGAAAAAACTTTATTAGTAGCAAGTCACTCTTGAACATGACACTTTCCTTCCGCATCCAAGTCAAGTTGGGTTGTTCCGTTCACTGGTCATCACCATTGGTCTATCACACCATCCATCTTTGGGGTTAAGGCTACCAATCCATCGTCAGTGTCACTGATATGTTCAAGAGAAGTCATTCAGAAAATTCGACTGTGTCTCACCCACTGCAATACATTCATGCTCCATCCTTTCATGACTGCCACCCTGAACCCTGTATCATCAGATTGTTTTCACCTCCAAAATCATTTGCTTTGTTCTTTGTCATTGATGTGGGATTCATTAAGGCCCTCCTGCGATGGGTCACTTCTTGTCGACATCAGCTCATTATCCAAGAAGTTGACTTAGGAACAACCCTTTCAGTACTTTGAAGCTTGCATGCCTCAATGGCAAGTTTCTCACATTCGGCGACAGGTTTACATTAATGGCCTTCGACCGAGAGATTTTGCATGGTGTTTGATGCCAAGTCCTTTTTCACACCACGTGAATTGTACTATAGTACCTTGAGGGTCATTGTCATTATTGGTGATTCCTCTCGTGCCTATTCACATCTTACATCATTGGCTGGTAATCAAGCGATGTCTTTCCATGTTTGACTCTAGAACATTTTTCGCATGGATCGAATTGCACTCCGAGGGAAGATTGAGTGAGTTTTGAAGACCCCGGATCTAGTTTCATCCATCCGGGCTGCGATATATTCAGGAATATAAAGACATGAAATGTACATCATTGTTGAACAGATGATTATCCAAATCAAAGGATGATGAGTCCGAATCATCAGTCTGCCACATAGACGATTGTCTGTCCTATGTACATGAAAATGAATTTATAAAGCTGAGCATGGGAATGCCCACCTCAGCTAGATCATGAAAAAATGTTGTCGAAATAATGTATTGTGTTGTATCTTATTACAGGTCGCCTCCCAGCTCGAAAAAACTTCGGATCCTCATGGTAAAATAATTCACCCGACATCAAAAGATTAATGACCTCATGCTTTAGGGGGCAACTGTTATAGACATTTTTGGGCACTTCAATCCCAATCATAAATGTCCATAAACTGAGGGCTCCTAAGTCCCTAAAAGTTTTGCTTCACTGCCTAAAGGAACAAGGTCA
>APFE031221940.1:219249-240459 GCA_000404065.3 Pinus taeda
CTACAAGAAGATGTCATGATGAAGAGCCATCTCGTAAGGTATGATTTAATTTAATATAATTTCTTGAATATTATATGGATGAGTTCATGCAGGGCTACTAGAACAAGACTTGTAAGTACAAATGTAACCGACATTCATGCGATGGATGGAAACTCCTGAAAGAAGCATGGAGAGAAAAGAAGTAGACACATGAAGAAGGTTCCAAATATGTACCCAGAAGACCACTTTCCATGAAGAAAGGAATAACATGACAGAATAAGAAGGAAATTGATCGATGGTTTTTGCTCTACAAGGAAGAAGCTCAACAAAATTTCATGACATCAAGGAAAGAAGTTAATCAAGCAACTGAAGGACCCACAAAGAAAAGGTTGTTAATATATGGAAGAGTCCCTAGCTAATAGGGAGCTTTGACATGTCCCTGATCAAGAGGGAGTTTGAATTAAGATCACCCCAGATTACAAAGGTGTGACAATTGTGTTTTTTCATGTCATGTGTCATGCACTAGACTAGGACTAACAGTCGTAAGTCTAGAAGAAGACCATGAATGGAAATTTAGACACAACATTCTTGCCTTCAATTGGGAAGAAATAATGGGAGGATTGGGTAATCATCTAGCATCTGATACTCATTGAGGATGTGTAGGGCTTCCAAGACAAGAGTAGGAAAGAGGGTCAATATTCTTTGAGGACTAGGAACCCAAGGTAAGAATAGTCCTTGAAGGTCATACTCGGTGAACACCGAGGTGGGTATGTACCTTGAGAAACAATGATGAAGGTGCTTATAAATCATTGGTCTCACTGGCATTGTAGCTCATGGTCTCGTAGAGAGATGGGGTTGTTAGTCAAGGCCTTGCACTATGACAATGTTGATTGATATGATGTTGTACAGATGGCATTACCAATCCAATTCTTCTTATGAGAAATTCTTCAGAATGAGAATGACCAAGTACCATTATAAATACCTCCCTAGTTAAGAGGGAGTGTTGAAGAAAGTGTAACTAGGTTTGGTATTTACAAATGTAATTTTGATCTTTATACTTATCAAGAAAAATAAATATTATTTTTGTAAATTATAAGAATGATTTTCTTGCTCATTCCTTAGGTCTAGGAAAGTCAAAGAGTCAATGACATGTGTAAAGAGCTCTTCTTGAGCATATATGAGATGTATACAAGTCTAGAACAACCCTCAAAGACAAGCACAATCCCCTAAGACAAACACGAAGAAGTTTGCTTGCACAACGATGAAGAAAAAAAGTTAGTCGGCCTCAAATGAATATTAATGACTAGTCGGCTCATAAATAGGGACACATCGGTTCACCATGACATGTCGGATTATTTGTAGAGACCTACCTACTATAAATAGGTGCGTAGGTGATGCAGGAGCATTCAGCTCAACATTCTCATTGTATTTTAGTAGACATAGGGGGTCTTGTGTTTCAAGGAAGTTGGTTTCCTAAGTATTGAATTAATGTAATTATTAAGAGTTTTGAGTGATTCTAATGAGAGAAGCTAGAATAGGATTTAATTGAATATTGTGAGACATATTTGTAAATATTCTTAAATATTTGAGAATATGATAGATTTAGGATAGTTGAGAGAACTGAGGGATTTGAGAAATGATTGTAAAACTCAGATTAGGAGTTAGTTCATGATTTTGTGGATTTGAGAGAATCCTTAGGGATAAGGAAGAGATTTTAGGATTTTGTTGAGAAGCTTATGGATCTAAACCATGAATTGGTTTTAGAATCCTTTTGTGCAAATGCAAGCCAACAAGGCATAGACAGGAGAGAGGTTGGATAGGTTAGCCAGTTAGAGTGTGAATGTAAGCCTACGGGCAGATTGTAATAAAGGCCATTGATATTAGAAGATCAGGCCAAAGATAAAGAGACTGTGTAAATGTTTTGTTATATATACAGAGATTAAATTCCAAAACTGTGTAAGTGTGTGTTTCGAGTATTGAATGATGAATTATGAGTGAGTCATAGGATTCAGCATAATATATGTATGCACGTAGAGTTGGACAGAACACGGAGAGGATAAGAACGACACAGAGGATCGTAATGGATCATTGATCCAGTTGAAGGATGAAATTAATGTTCTTGAGCGATCGTGATTAAAGGATTCACAGAATTAAGCTCAGGGGGAAATGTGCAATAAAACAGTGAAGGGTGAGAAACCTTAGAGTAATCTGAAACCATATTCGAACTGAAGAAATAGCATACACTCCAAGTGAAAAGGGCAATGAGGAAGTAAAGTTTGATACATAGTAACCGTTGGATCTAACAGATCAATGGACATGATTAAGTTTCAGAGGATAGGATAAGTGAAATCGAATCGCAACATATCTCAAGAGTGAGTAAAGCGACCTTAAGTGATTACTCATCGTTGACCATTGGATCGAATGCTCTGATCAATGTTGGAGAATCGTTGTTAAATCCCACATCGCAACATTTAAATGGTGAGTGAATTAACCTTGGCCACACGCAAGTGTAGTATGCGATTGTGAGGTCCGATGCGATTCGCGATTTGATGGCATCGCAAATAATCCATGGTAATGTACCAACCCATAAGCTATTGCAATGTGCAACATTGCAAAGTGTGATGTAAGCAGACTGAGAAGCTTTGTGACATGCGATGAGAGTGGACCTGAGAAGGTAATGGGCACATTTTATTGTAGTTTGGAATCCGACGTGTTATTGCATATCGGATGCGATGGAGGAAGTCATGAGTTAGTGTGACCGTGGAGGATTCCGATTTTGATAAGGCATGCATCAAGAAATGTGTAGAGACGAGGAAAGTGCGAAAGAGGTAAGATTTCATATGTTGTGGAGTATTTATATTGTAAAAGGATTATGATAGAATAAAGTTTCGATAACTGATTTGCGAGTTAAGCCTTCGTATGACCCAAAGTTAATGAAGGTTTATGAGGATTAGATAAATAGCATTCGATAGAAAGGATTAATTAATGGAGAGATTGGGCTAGTGTAATGAATCATTCCGCAGAGATTTAATAAAAGGGGCCTTAACCATTATCTAATGAGGATTTGACCCGGTAGCTTATATTAATTCATGGGGTAAAATGGTTTATGCATTTCAATATGCATACTGTGGGTAAAAGTAGGGTTTTCCTGCGGCATTTGGTATCAGAGCAGAAGAAGATTCTCCGTGCAAAAGAAGGGACAGAGTATTGTTGACAGTTGGTGATTTCGACCAGGGTAAAACTGGGAGATTGATAAGAGGAATACTAATCTTGTAATTTCTACATTTTGATAGGATGTTCAGATTTTGAGAAAAGTAGAGCAAGTGATTTGTAGCAAATGAATCTGTATAATTGGAATTGTGAAATGTTTGAAATTGAAATTGGAGAAGAGCATTTAAGTTCTTAGAGGCAAGTGAGTAATAATTAAGAAGAGATTGCAGAAACGTAAAGAATCCACAGCGATGTTTTGAAGAATGGAGATTCACTCGAATGTGGAGAGTGGATGGAGACTGCTTGTGAAATCATGCAGGTATTGTTTTATTTAACTCTAATTTGGGTTTTGCTGGATAAAGAAATAGATTAAAGATTGATAGTTGCAGCTAATGAAGTATCTTAGCAAAAGAAGATCAAGCCTTAAGAAGCAGTAATGAAAGAAATTGGTAAGGATTTCTGAGTGGAATAAAACTCAGCGAAGGAAAAATTGTTGCCGACAATTAAGCGTTGCCAAGATAAAGCCAAAAGATTGAAAGAAAGAACCAGATTTTAAATCTGATTAACAGAAGATAAATGTTGAAAGTTTGCGTAGTGGAGGCATGAAGATCTGTTGAAACAAATTTGCAGGAGTGGTGAGATCATGAAGACAGGCGAAGGTATGCAAATTTGTCTAATAATTAGTAGATATTGAACGAGTGAAATTTTAGAGCAGGATTACAGTAGTTAAACTGTAAGAGGGATGTTTGCAAGTTCTTGAAGTAACAGAGTGTGAAGATACAACTGAAGGCTAGTGAAAATAAGAGTCCATTCAAAGTGTAGGTAAATGGGGAGACAAGATCAGACAGAGATCTTGAAGGTGAGATGAAATGGTTTTATTTAATTCGATTTGAAGATTGGAAAGTTGTGGTCTTTGTATTGATGTAGAGGTATTGTTACAACTCACAAAGGCAATTCCACAGAGGATGTGGGTAGAATTTCTAAGAGATAGAAGAAGCTGGTAAGAGTTTCTAAGTGAAAGTAGAATGTGGCAGAACCTTGAGGAATTCCAACAGGGATTGGATAAAGAGGACAGTTGTGTTCTTAGAAAGCGCAGATGAGTTGAAGCCTAGAACGTGCAAAGAGAAGTGCTCAAAGGAGGTTCCAGAGATAGAGAACCAAGTGCTTGCCAAAAGACCAAGTACAGAGGAGCGCTTGGTGAGGTAAGTGGCAGCAAGGAGGACTTGTTGTTGTAGAGGCTTTAGTGCAACTCATAGTGAAGTGAGTGAGGAACTCATAGAGATGGAGAGGATGATGACTAGTGACAGTGATAACAGAGGTTCTGAAAGAGATCATAGCAAAGGACAAAAGTAGAAGGATACCAAGGCATATGGCATGAGAATGAGTGATGAAGAATATGATAAAGAAATGGTTGAGATATCAATTTAGCTTGAAGTATTAATGGAGATGTTTCGGGGAAATGAAACGGACTAGAAATATGGTTATGTCATGAGAAAGAAAGTGAAGTGGTAGAGGCTACAAGAGAAGAGGAATCAACAGGTGAATATGCAGTTAATAAAGGAGCTGAGGGAACTTGAACAGATTTTATATGCCAAATTGGAGACAGAAAAGTTCAAAAGAGTTGAGCTACAGCAAAAGGGAGATGCTGAAAAAGATGTTGAAGTTTTCATATGTGAACCAGAACGTTGACCATTACTTTTTGAAAGTGATGAAGAACCAAATAAGTTGGATCATATGAATGATTCAGAGCAGCCAGAAGACTTGATGACTGAAGCATCAAATGAGACCATAAGGACTTGTGATTTTAAAACTGATAATTTGTGTATGGTTGCAAGTTTGGAAGAAACTAGGCAATCTTTTAAAGTTGTCAAAAACATGAAAGAATACCTTCCAGAAAATGAAAGTTTTGAAGCAGAATATGACAAGGAGACTGGAAAAGAAACAGTTCGCTACAGTGAACAAGTGCAGAGGGGCATCATTAAAATAGATGGTGTTGGAACGAGACTTGCTAACAGTCTCAAGAGTTGTTGGAGTTTCAATCAGCATATTGATGTGCTGACAGAGGAGTTAAAGGAGAGATCAGAGCAACATACAGAAAGGTTGCCAGAAGAGGAAGAAGAGGTATAGAGGACTTATATTTTGTATTTTGATGATTGTCTTATGAGTGAAGATTTTGTTGCAAAAACTAGAACATATTTGGCACAGGTGGACAACCCAATGAAAGCAGAAGAGGAAGAACATCTACTGAAGGATGTTAAGAAAGATTTAGCAGAGGAAGAAGGACCATGTGATGATGGGTCAATAGCAAATGAAGAAATGGGAGATTGTGTAAAATTTCCAAAGTTTACTCCAAGTAAAATCATTGAATTATATAGAGAGTTATACTTTCAAAAGAGGAAGTTGGAAGAGCATAGGATAAATGTTCTGGATAAATTATTGATGAAGGATGACAAAGAAGTTGTCATAAATGAAAGACAAGAAGAAGTTGACAAGTATGGGAAACAAAAGCAAAACATTGTCTTGAACGATAATATGGTAGCAGTTGAAAAGGTGCAAGACAATATTCAACAAGAGAATAAGGATGTAAGGGCGACAACAAGAATGAGAGTTCAGTGATTAAGATTTGAAGACAATTAGTAGGCCAAGGATATACCGGACAGAGAAATTAAACTGATAAGAAAGTTAATGATGAAAGTGTCTCAGAAGAAGACAACCACAAGAAAGGTAAAGAGTGATAACAAGAGGAAGACATCAGTAGACTATGAAAGCATAACAAGTGGAGAATTATAACATAAGGTATGGAGACCTGGAGAACAGCAGCAATAGAACAATTAACAAGCAAAGACAGATTACAAAATAAAATTTGGGATCTAGGAGAAATCAATTATCCAAACTTATGACCAGGTGGTCATAAATTTTCTTACATGGGGAGTCTGATGCAGGAGCATTCAGCTCAACATTCTCATTGTATTATAGTAGACATAGGGGGTCTTATGTTTCAAGGAAGTTGGTTTCCTAAGTATTGAATTAATGTAATTATTAAGAGTTTTGAGTTATTATAATGAGAGAATCTAGAATAGGATTTAATTTAATATTGTGAGACATATTTGTAAATATTCTCGAATATAGGAGAATATGAGAGATTTAGGATAGTTGAGAGAACTGAGGGATTTGAAAATTGATTGTAAAACTCAGATTAGGAGTTAGTTCATGATTTTGTGGATTTGAGAGAATCCTTAGGGATAAGGAAGAGATTTTAGGATTTTGTTGAGAAACTTATGGATCTAAACCAGGATTTGGTTTTAGAATCTTTTTATATAAATGCAAGCCAGAAAGGCATAGACAAGAGAGAGGTTGGATAGGTTAGCCAGTTAGAGTGTGATTGTAAGCCTATGGGCATATTGTAATAGAGGCCACTGATATTAGAAGATTAGGCCAAAGATAAAGAGACTTTGTAAATGTTTGTTATATATACAGAGATTAAATTCCAAAATTGTGTAGGTGTGTGTTTCGAGTATTGAATAATGAATTATGAGTGAGTCAGAGGATTCTGCATAATATATGTATGCAGGTAGAGTTTGGACAGAACACGGAGAGGATAAGAATGACACAGAGGATCATAATGGATCATTGATTTTATTGAAGGACGAAAGTAATGTTCTGGAGCGATCGTGATTAAAGGACTCACAAAATTAAGCTCAGGAGGAATTGCGTAGCAAAACAGCGAAGGGCAAGAAACCTTAGAGTAATCTCAAACCACAGTCAAACTGAAGAAATGGCATACACTCCAAGTGAAAAGGGGAACGAGGAAGTAAAGTTCGATACACAGTAACCGTTGGATCTAACAAATCAATGGATAGGATTAAGTCGCAGAGGATGGGATAAGTGAAATCGCATCGCAATATATCTCAAGAGTGAGTAAAGAGGCCTTAAGCGATTGCGATATGTGAGATCATCACTGGCCGTTGGATAGAATGCTCTAATCAACGGTGGAGAATCGTTGTTAAATCCCACATCGCAACATTTAAATGGTGAGTGAATTAACCTTGGCCACAAGTAAGTGCAGTATGCGATTGCGATGTCCGATGCAATTGGCAATTTGATTGCATCGCAAATAATTCATGGTAATGTATTGGCCCATAAGCAATTGCGATGCGCGACATTGCGAAGTGTGATGTAAGCGGACCGAGAAGCTTTGCGACATGCAATGATAGCGGACCCGAGAAGGTAATGGACACATTTTATTGTAGTTTGGAATCCAATGTGTTATCGCATATCGGATGCGATGGAGGAAGTCATGTGTTAGTGTGACCGTGGAGGATTGCGATTACGATAAGGCATGTATCAAGAAATGTGCAAAGACGAGGAAAGTGTGGAAAAGGTAAGATTTCATATGTTGTGGAGTATTTATATTATAAAAGGATTATAATAGAATAAAGTGTTGATAGTTGATTTGCGAGTTAAGCCTTTATATGACCCAAAGTTAATGAAGGTTTATGAGGATTAGATAAACAACGTCCGATAGAAAGAATTAATTAATGTAAATAATGGGCTAGTGTAATGAATCATTCCACAGATATTTAATAAAAGGGGCCTTAACCATTATCTAATGAAGATTTGACCCGATAGGTCCTATTAATTCTTGGGGAAAAATGGTTTATGCATTTCAACATGCATACTGTGGGTAAAAGCAGGGTTTTCTTGCGTCATAGGGTCACTATAGAAAGGCAGATTCTTAGATCCCTCTGAAGCTGTGGATGATAATAGAGGCACAAAACTTCGTATGGGTACAAGACAGAGATCCACATTACAGGATTCAAATATTTTCGGACATCTCTTCAACTTCGGAGGTTCAAACTCTCACATTACTTTGTGGCTTCAGAGAAGGAAGTAAGGCACAGTCACAATGATAACTAATGTGAATACCCTCGCATTCATCTCATAAATCTCAACCAAGTTAAAGGTTACAAGACTCTCGGAGGAAGTCTTTATTATAGAATCTCGGTTGAGGAAAGGGTCTATAGTTCTCGGATACAAATTACAAGAGTACACACTCTCGGAACAAATATCACAGTAGTGTATGCACAGCATGACAAAGACAAGGATAACCTCTGAACACAGTCACATACTTGATGAAGCTCAAATAGTCATGGTAACAAGGATGATCACAGTCTCAATATAAAGGAAGGAACTCAACATACATCAAGGTGTCATCATAAGCATGAAGGATTAACATGAGGACTTTGATGCAGCAGTCACATGTATATATCTATATACATGTCTCATCATAGAAACCTCATCTACATAATGATGATCTCGATAAGTAGCAAAGAACTAATTAAAGATAGAGATATGGTGCAGCAGTTTTGCTCTCATGAATATCTTAGTGATGTTGCAGCGATAATGGATGTCTCAGTGGTGCAGAGATAAAAATGATCTCAACAGTATGAAGAAGAGGAGTGGTGGCTTGGCTGTGGAGTGGTTCAGTTAGTCAAGGGTTATGGTCTTGGTGTTCGTCAATTAGAATCTCTATAAGAAGAATTTTATGCGGGTTTTCCTCTCCAAGAAGGAGAGGTTTTGGTCCTGAAAAAATTCCCCTTATTGTGTTATTATCGCTTTGTTATAATAGCTATTTAATGAATAAAGAAAACACAGCAATGTTAACATGATAAGCATTAATAATTATCATAAAAAAAAAATTATTCATTAACCATATGCCCTAGATTCTTCAACAACATATGGGTGAATTCTTCGTCGTCATTCTCATCCACCCATGGCCATATAGCGATCCACCCACGGAGTGTATGGAAACAATCCGGAGCTAAGCGCCAAGTTAACGTATAAATAAAAAATATTAAATAAAATTATTATGAATACATCAATCTCAACCCCCTATATTAAAGGAAGAACATTAGCTCTTCGGGAAATCTAAACCATTCCTTTAATAAAAAAATAAATTTCTCAATCTCAATTCCGATATAATTAAATTTCTTAATCACAATTTATATAGACCAATGTGTAATGAAATAAAATGGTTATTTTTCAAAATATGATTTTAAACTATGGTATAATTTTACATACGAAATAAAATTGCTATTTTTCAAAATATGATTTTAACCTATCATATAATTTTGCATACTACTCAATAATGTTTGTGGAACTAAAAAATTGTTAAATATGATTATTGTTCGAGGATCAAAGATTCTTTAGGTATGTTTTGTGAGGTGTATTAGAGCATTATTTTAATTTCTTTAGTTATGAGCATTTGAGATTTATTTTATGTATAAGTTGGGTGAGTCTTCTTTTAATTTTTTCTATAGTTATATTAAATTTTAATGAAATTAATATAAATTAAATGTTTGATTAATGTTTGTAGGCAACAAATAATTAATAAATGGACATAAACCATTAATGAATAATAATCATTTAAACAATCAATTTTATTATATATTTTCAGTATAAAAAAATCATAAAAATTAAATAAATTAGAATTTTATTCTAAATTAATATTATTAGTATTAATTATAAAAAAATAATATATAAGTTTAACATATATACATTTAAAAAACATGAAATAATATTTTTAATTATGGAGATTACTTCCATTTTACGATGGAGATTCTTAATATGTAATTAGGATTCGATACAGTATCATGGGTCAATACCATTATTCTCAATACCACATGCCCAAGAAACTATAATTCACCTCATATGACATTTTTTAATTAATCAATCTAATTAAAAAGATAAAAATAACATAACTACTTGAGAGATAAATCTCAACTATTAATTTGTGTGTATTATTATGAATATTATAGAATATTCAATTGAAGTTAAATCCTTACCATCTACCTAATAATTATCGATAATTAAATTAAAATTCTTGAAGTCCTTTTCCAAAATAGTCTAGATTTTAGGCCAATACCCTTATATTACATTCTGATCAATAAGACATTCAATAGTACTTACATTCAAAAGACCAATAGTAGCACTGTCACTCATGTAGCAACAAAAAAATTCACAACTGTAAGCCTGATAGAAGGACCCGAGAACTAACCAACATTTATAATGAAACATAAGGCGAAATTAGAAGTTGCAAAAATCATCATAGAAAGCTATCAAACACAATCGTTGTTTGGGAGGTCATTTTCACAAGGGAAACGTGGTTTCTTTTGCAAAGAACTAGCGTTGGAACCATAGCCACCCGAGCCCATATAAAAACCACTGAAGATGATATTTTCCAAAGTTGCCACCTAAGCACTAAGGGAAGAGATTTCATTATAGAGTCCATTCAAGAAATAACTCCATGTCACTAAGGTGTCGTAGAAGCTTTTTGCCTCTGGGAAAATCTTGAAGGATTGTTGTTGCCTATCAACCATGTCATCCTACCTTTGATAGTCTTCCAGCGGGGTTTTGGCAACATCAAAGATTCTATTAATCACCAAAGCATCCATATCTAGTGTCATCGTCTAAGAGGGGTCAACCATATCCATGAAAAACAACATGGAGATAATAGAAATAATTCCAACCAAATTAAACTACTCACTAGAGAGGTAAATAATCCCATAGAGGCTCAAGAGAACTTAGAAGCCATTATATAATCCCGATGGAGGATTTTTTTGGGAGTTAGAACATAAACAGATAATTCACTAGGATCCAACATAGTGATCAAATTTGAAGGGTTGGTCTTAATTGTATTTGGAAGGTCATATATTTATCTAATCCTTCAAGGATGAAAAGTTATGAAAAAAATTGTACTTCTATTAACAGGTGTATATCAGATAAACTCTTTATTAAAAAAAATGGGCAAAATGAAATGGTGTCCTTCTAAATCTTTAAAATTTAAAAAGTGGCTACATTAAAACACTATTAAATCTCAATAGAATTTAATAAATAGGCAAACATTTTTCTCAAATTCTATTAAAAAAGGTTAAACATGTGTTTCCTCTATTCAATAGATCATCTTCAAAAGTATTTGGATTTACATCATTGAAAATATAAATCTATTTGCACAATGGAAAAAGTTTTTTTTGGTTTCATCTGTTTTTAATTTATACTATCTGTTTTGTTCAGCTTGAAACAATTTAAAGCAAATCAAAAAAACAAATATATACCTTCAACAACCAAGGGAATTGAAATTTTCTCTTAAGATTGCTCAATCAAAGACCACTATCAATAGACTTTCATCTCCATTAAAAACTTCAAGCTCTATAAATTCAAAAATTTATGTAATTAAAAGGAAATTTTTCTATATCTAATAGGGAAATATTGTAATATGTAATACACATATGTAGTGTTGTTGTTGTATGGCTTGGTTTTGTCCTTTTTTTGTTTGTTTAAGAATGGTTTTCAAATTTGGTCCTTACAATGAATTAAAGTTTGGTTGACGTCTTTTTCTAATAATGCGGCTTCTTTTCGTTGATGTCTTTTTCTAATAATATGATTTTCAACATCTCCTTAAAAACCCTTCATAACAGCAGCTACATGGACACTCTCATGCACAACTTATTTCCTAGATGTCGAAGGGAGAGAATGAAGCAGGAGACACAATAGTAGTTGTATGGATAGCTATTGGCATTCTATATCTTTTGGGAAGACCAACCAAAAAAAGAAAATTAAGTTGTAGCCTTGTAGGCAGACCAATCTTTGGTTGTGTGGTTATTAATAAAGCCGTGGAGTTTCATTTTAACACTTCTCCCCAGTTCAAAACTCTACATAATTTTATGGGAAGCACACTTATTATTTCTCAAATTCTTTGTTTAGTATTAATTTGTATGTTTTCAAAAATTAGAGAGTTAATAAAGAAAAAGGCTTTTTAAGATAAGAGAAGAAATATGGGGTTTTAAATAAAGTTTGATTTTATAAATGCTAGGCTTAGTAGTAATAAGTTCAAATGGTAGCAATGCTAGGATTTTGTAAGCATTATGGTTGTCATGGAATCATCTAAAAATAGAAAAGAGATAGTAGTAATTATTTACAAGAATATAAAGACGTTTGAATCACTAAGTGTAGTTACCACCATCTAATGGGGTAATCTGATAATTGAACAATCTTGTCTAAATGGTTGTCAAAATTGAACAATCTTGTCTGAATGGTTGGTTGACAAGAAAGAAATAAAATTTTGCAAATTAGGAAAGAAAATGAAGATACAACAGAAAATGTGGCTATGATGTAAAAATTTCAATATTATCACTTTAATATATTTTTAAACACGATAAAATTACATATTTAACTAATTTATTTCATTTATTACTATAAAATGAGAATGTATTCATTTATTACTATAAAATAAAATTTTAAATAATAAAGAGATTACTCTGTCTATATACCAATGTTCTTATTATACTATCTCAAGATTTCTATGTGGAACATCAAAGTAATGTCATGAATATGTCCTCATAAAGATAGGATGGAAGATGTTTTCATAGCTATAGGATGATCAATACTTGAATATATTTGACATCCTCAAAGATGTAGTAGATGGTAGTAGTTATTTACAAGATGAAAAAAAAAAAGGTTTGTGAATCAGTAAATGTAGTTACCATTATTTAATGGGGTAATCTCATAACTGAATAATCTTGTATTAATGGTGGGTTGAAAGGAAAGAATAAAGTTTTACAATTTAAGGAAGGAAAATGGAGATGCCGCAGAAAATGCAGTATGTGATTATGATGTAAAAATGTCAATACTGTCACTTTAATCTATTTTTAACAGTGGGACAAGTATGAAAATTATCATTTCAAATGTTGAATTGGATACCTATTCGAAGGACATTGATTGGAACCATGAAATTTCTTTCCTTTATCAAAGCTTAAGAAGCTTCATAGCTCCCCTTCCAATCCCCTGGAAAAACGAATATATGAAAAAATATGAAGTGAAATACTTCAATGGATTGATTTTTCAGAGTTGAGCAGAGCAAGATGTAATTACAAGCAGAAGTAAATATAAGGAGACACAAATCCACATAAAACCTTATGTTTGAATGGAAAGATTAAGATATTATGCTTGATATGGAGTGTAACCTTGATGGTTCTCATTTCATAGCAATTTCATTGTTTCCTCTTCAGGGAGGGAAAAAATCCATCAACTTAACTCAAAGACTTAGTCCAAAAAATCTTCATTGATGACATGATGGACAATATATAAAAAAAAAAAAAAAAAAAAAAAAAAAAAAAAAAAAAAAAAAAAAAATCAGAGTCTATACATGACTATATAAAGATCAATCAACCATTCCATACATAATAATTTTAATAGGGTCCTCCTAAATCAATGAACTGAATGAAAGACCAGGGAAATGAAAGTTGAAAATTAAAACTGAGAGTTAAAAACTAGGTTCTGCCTAAATCAATGAACTAAATGAAAGGTTAGAGAAATGAAAGTTGAAAATTAAAACTAAGAGTTAAAAATACTTTGCGAACTTGTGTTGCACTCACATAAGGTTGGGATTCGAAAAATCAACGCAGGCTAGATTCACAGGCTCAGAATAATCTACCTCAGTCATCGTTAATTTTGTTTTTTGTCATTTGTTTCTTTTAAATCTCTGATACCTTCAAAATATGCCCTGCTCATGGATACCAATACTTAGTTACTTCTCCTCTACTATCAATGAATACTAAAAAAAACCTTTGTTATCAAGGAATGCAAACATAAACCTCCTATCATCACTGCTAACTCTATAAGTGCTACCATTATGACTGATGACCTAGGAATGGATGAACAACCATCATTACGTCCCATTGCATTTTCTTGAGTGTTGCCAGAACCTCCTGCAGACTTTAGAATGTTACATCAGTAAGAGAACTGGAATTTTTTGAAATGCCCTACAGACAAACAACCCTTCACAGGAAATTCTATAATATTATTTAAATTTTTAAAACACATGTAAAACTCAAAATTTAAATTTCTTTTAATAGATAAATTTAGCTGAGCACTTCTTTGAAGTGCTAGATGGCTTAGGAAAGTTGTAACGTGTTCCAATTTAAACATTGATGCAAGATCTTCAAAAGGGTGGTGAGAAGATTACCGTCCTCCCTCTCCTCAATGAGAATACCACCTTTCCATATTTGAATTCACCCACTCCTACTGGAGATATTTTAAGAATACCGTCCCGAATGGTGAAGATTTATGAATACCAACCACTTGTTATAAAGGAAGCACCACAGCAAAAGAATTTCAAATTCATATGGCCGAAGAGCATGTGACTCCAAAACACCAAACCGATCATCCTCAAAATATGCGCCCAAAAATGACCGAAGTGCGGAGAAAACAACCTCGGATTGAAGGAAGATATACTCCCTACCGTTGATCATGCATTTTGGAATTATGTCTATCATTAAGGAATAGGGATTTTTTTGATATACCCATATTTATTTCTATATTACTTTGGCCTAAAGAGGATTTTTTTTGGCTTGTGTGTCACTATATTTAAGTTTTTATATACATGTATAAAATCCAATTACTTGAATTAAGGGATTGCTAATGAAATTCTTTGGAGAAAAAGACAACCATCAAAACACACCTTTTTTTTATTGCTTAATAACATGTTTTATGATAGGCAATGAATTGTCAAAAACCAACCTAAGGATTTTCTTTGAGATGGAAAATTCCATGCATTTCCACAAGGCGATGAACTCAGGCTTGATTAGTGGTTGATGTATCAAGGCCCCATTCCAATCGAAACAAAATTTCTTCATGAGAGCTAAATGAGGCCCCTCGTGCTCCTATCTCCCCCTTTATAAAAGAAGATTATTAAAGAGTTAGAATTTAAAATTTAGATAGTAATAAATATTTTATAAAAGTAGGAAGTTATATAATGTATTATTCAAAATGATTACCTCACTAAAATAGTAATTTGATTAAAATTTATATGATAGAAGAGGTAAGTTAACATTTCTTACCTTAAGATATATCTTAGTTCTATACTTTGATTTGATGTCTTTTATTATCTTATTTTTAATTTTTGTATATCTACTATATAAATGTATGAGGTGTAATATTAAAATCTTATGTACTTTGATTTTGCCACTTTTATTGTTTTATTTTTAATTTATCTATATCTATTATAAAGTAGATGATGTACTTGTTAACACCTAATATTTGGGATTAGGAAACTCCATGTAAATATTGTAAATTTCAAAATAAAGGAAATTGGAAGATGAAGAGACATTGGAAGATGAATCCCAATAGTCTCTCTCTCCTTGTATATATCTATGTTTTCTCTTAATGCAAACACACAATTGATTCATGGAGTTACTCTCTTGTCCTAACATGGTATCAGAGTAGAAGTCTCGTTTTAAAATTGTAATTCTTGTTCTTTGCTATTTTTCTTGTTGTTTTCCTCATAATTGTTCCTGCCCCTAATCTATGAATTGTTTGTGCATTTGTGTTATGGCATTCAATAGCCCATTAAGCTCGTGATGCATTTTGAGGAGAATTGTCTAATTGAGTGGGCATAGTCTTGAACTGTGTTTTGTGATTGGAAGGTGTACAAAATCTTTGTTGGTTATGTCTCTCTCAAGCATTGAATAATTGATTTAGACACATAATAAAGAAAAGACTCCAATGCATAATATTTATCCCAACGTCTCACTCTTTTTCTAAGTTGCATGGAGTTGAAGGGTTGTGTTGTATGGTATGTATATTTTTGTGTTATCTTATACTAGTCATAAATGCTGTAACGTGTTGTGTGTACCATGAATACCTCAGGAGTTCTATGTTGTGCATTGATGTTGCGATGGTCGTGAATACCTTATGAGTAATTTTTTGAACACCATGTAATTTGATATGTGTTTCTTGGATGGTGTCTGGTGAATGCATATGCATTGAGTTTTATTTGAAGGTCGTGTATGTTATGATGGGCATATGTCATTGATTTTTTGGAATGGCATATAAAATTAATTGAATTGATATATGTGCATCGAGTTTTATAAATGGGTATGGCGTGTAGCATATGTTTTGATGGGATATATGGTATGAATTTTGCTATGGAAAATAAGTATTTTATGTATCATTCTCTCCCATTTATATGGTCATGAAATTCATGGAGGTATATTTGAGAGCCTACATATTTAATTGATGTTTTTTGAAGACATAGCCAGTCAACTTTATTGCAAAGACATCAATTTTTTTTTGCAATTATTGTAATTATTTTGGGCACATATCAAATTGTATGATGCATTCACTTATCTCTATAGTTGGAGTGGTTCTCTTCAGAAAACAGAACTACCCTGATTGGTCTAGGAAGATATAACACAACTTCATTTTCAATTAAATTTGGAAAGGAGTTTACAAAGGAGAGGGAGGAAATGCACCTAAAAATCCCACTTTGGACAAGGAGCTTTTCATTTGGGAAAACAAGAACAGCAAGGCCTATGCCTTGATTGCAGCATCAATAAATGAAGATATGAGTTATCATATTTTTCCATTTCCAAATTCTTTTGAAGCCTTAAAGAAGTTGAAGGAATTCTATGACTCACACTCTAAGCTTGAAGTTGTTCAATTGAAGATCAATTTGTTCAATATTGAGTTGAAAAATGATTACCCTCTTGCCTTAGCATCAAAAATAAGATCCATTATGCATGACATAAAATCCACTGGTGTTGAAATAGATGTTCCTCTCATAGCCTAGGTTAAGACACTATATCCCACTTATTCACAGTATCATGAATCATTGCAAGTAAGTGGAAAACTTATGAAAATTTCCGTTGACTCCCTTGAGAATAACTTTGTTGAAAGAGAGAAGGATTTTGGGAAGAAGACAAATCAGTCTATTGAATAAGTATTATTCCTTGCACAAAAAGAGAGGAATTAGGAACATGATTCTTCTAAAGGAAGAGGTAGCATAAGAGGATGTGGAAAGAAGAGTTTTAGAGGCAGGAGAGCATACATTTCCAAGCAGAAAAGTGTGATCTTCATTGCATATGGTGTAATAGAAATGGTCATAATGCTTCCACATGTAAGCTCTCATGGGACATGATTAGACAAGAAAGGGATGAAGGGAAATGAAAATCATCAAATAAAGGGAAAGGAAAAGCACCTGAGTCCACTCATTATGTTGTGGAACATTGCAACATTGGAGTAAATGAAGACTTATTTTATGCTTCACTTGGTTCATGGAAAGATACTTGGTTGCTTTCTTCAAGAGCAAATTGCCACATGACTTTTAGAAGAGATTTATTTGAATAATTCACTGACAATGTTGATGGATCAGTCTACTTTGTAGACAAGTCCAAACTCAAGCCATCTGGGCTTGGCACCGATAGGCTCAAACTGTTTGGTCTTCCATATTTTCTTCTACATGATGTTCTCTACCTCTCAAAGTTGAGGTGAAACTTGTTGTCTATGGTCCATATCTTCCTGAAAGGACACTCCATTCACATATTTGATGATAAATTTGAGGTTAGAAAAACATCAGACCACTCACTTGTCATGACTAGGACAGAAGAAGAAAGACTTCTGAAGTTGCAAGGAACCTATGCTCATGCCAAAAAAAATTCATATAGTTCTCACTATGATGAAGGTACACTTCCATCAAGTCTTTTATGGCATGCTATATTTGGAAATCTGAACAATGATTGTTGAAGAAAAATGGTGTTACAAGTTTGCCTACAATTCCTAGGAAACTTAAGCAATGTGATGCTTGTACATTAGGAAATAACAACAAACAATCATTTCATAATTCTCATTCCAGAGCACGTATAAAGGTTGAACTCATTCATTTTGATTTTTGTGGCCCAACACCTGTTTATTTTGCAAATGGTAATAAATATATGATGACATTTATTGATGACTACACAAGAACGTGTTGGATTTAATTATCAAAGAACAAATATGAATCTTTTGAAACATTCAATAACATTCATGCATGGATTGAAAATGATGCACAATATCATATTGGCTCTATTCATACTGATAATGGAAAAGAAGATACCTCAAATGAATTTGAAAACTATCTTCATCAGCATGGGATCAAACATCAAATAATTATGCCTTTTAATCCCCAATAGAACGGAGTAGTTGAAAGAATGAACAAGACAATATTAAATATGGTATGTTCGATCATTTTTTTCAAGAATGTTAGGCTAATGTTTTGGACCGATGCAGTTCTATGTGTTGCATATATAAAAAATAGGTGTCCATCTCATGATATTAAAAACAAGACTCCTTATGAAATGTGGTATGGCCACATTCCTTCAGTGAGGCATCTCAGGGTCTTTGGTTCCACCTATTATGCCTTGATACCTAAGGAACAAAGAAACAAACTTGGTGCAAGGAGTCAAAAATGTATCTTCTTGGGGTACTCAGATACCTTCAAATCACATTGTCTCTATGATGAATTTAATAAGAAGTTTATAATATCTAGAGATGTGATCTTTCTTGATTCTTCTCAGACTGACAATATTGTTGAGCAGCAGCTTGATCGCTTGGATAGATTTTGAAATTAAAAGTATTTTCAATATTTTGATAATGAGATCTTGAAGCGGGGATCCCTATATTGGATCAATCTGTGGAATATCCTTCTAAAGCACACTCTCCCCCGCTTGAAGCTCCAACCACTAATCAAGAAAACAGTTTTAGTGATATGATTGAGAGAATGGGGAGGTTAAATCATGATTCAACCCCATCTCAAACAACTAAGCATCACGTGCCATCTTAGAAAGGTCCTCCAAAATGGATCATAAAGACACTTGAAATTATTTGTCCTAATAAGGTTGTAAAGACAAGAACAAGAAGTTCAATGAGACAAAATGGAGGTGTTGTAGACGATCTTGATTCACCTATTGATATGGATGTTTTTTATGATTCTAAACCAAATTTTTCTACAGATTTTGAACCAACTTCCTTCGAAGGATCCACTTCTGATGATGAATGGAAAGAAGTGAAGAAGAAAGAATATGATGCTTTGATAAATAATGGTACTTGGAAGTTGGTTAATCCTCCATTTCGAACCAAATTGATAGGCTACAAGTGGGTCTTCAAGAACAAGTATAAATCAGATGGCTCACTTGACAAGCATAAATCCAGGCTTGTGGAAAAGGGGTTTTCACAAAAGAAAGGGGTCGATTATGAGTAAAAAATTAAACCCGCAGCAAAATGGGCTACCTTCCAGAAACTCTTTTCCTTGGTAGCTCAAAGCGGTTAGAAATTCCATCAAATGGATGTAAAATCTACTTTCTTGAATGGAGATCTGGAATAGAATGTTTTTATGTCTCAACCAGAAGAATTTTTTATGAAGGGTTAGGAACACAAAGTATTTAAGTTTTTCAAGTAATTATATGGCCTCAAGCAAGCACCATGATACTAGTACGAGAAATTCACTGAGCATCTTCTGAAACTCAATTTCAAACACTATGATATTGATGATGTAACTTTGTTTTTCAAGAAATTTAGGAAAATAGTTGTATATCTTGTGGTGTATGTAGATGATCTTCTGATGATAGGGGAAAATGAGAACTACATTGTATCCATAAAGAAAGAACTGTTTTATGCAACCGGCTCACAAAATAGAAGAAAAGATATCAGCCTCTTCGAGGGGGTAACCTCATTTACATTACACAAATAAACAATTCTTTGATGATACAAATGAAAAAACCTCCTTTCTATATATATGAGTCTAAGGGGTCACAATATATTCAAAGATGAAATAAAAATAATAATATAAGCAAAAAACAATAACAATAGTGGGATTCTATGGGGCATAATAATAACAATATGGGGACAATAGGGGCACAACAATAACAATAAGGGCAACAATGACAATAGTAATGGGGGAATCACTAGTATTATAGAGGACCTAACACGCCCCTCTCCTTCAAAAATGTGTCCTCAACGCTTGAGTAGTTCTGGATGCTTCTATATAAAATTCTCTCCCTCCAATGTGGAATCTTTAGTGGGTAAGTTCTTCCACTTAATGAGATGCTCCGAAATTGATCGACTTTGTAGCTGCCGAGTTCTTGTTTTTATGACTGCTTCAGGTTCCAATATGATTTTTCCTTCCTCGTCAAGTTCTGGAAATATTTTCTTAACTGGGAGTTTGTCACCTATAACCTTCTTTAAGCATTAAACATGGAAAACTGGGTGCACTCGGGAAGCTACAAGAAGCTCCAATTTGTATGCCATAGTACCAATATTTTGCAACACCTTATACGAACCATAATACTCAGTCACCTATATCAAAACTTCTTTCACTGCAATGTTGATATGCATGTTGTTTCATTCTATTCTGTGCCAAAGTGAGGTTATGCTTTAAGAGTTGGAGAACTCGTTGTTGATGCTTGATGTGATCTTCCACTACTTGAACCTTAGAATTTTCTCTTAAATATGATGTGATAGATTGTGGATGATATCCATAAAGTACCATAAATAGGGTCATTTTTGTTGTAGTATGGAAGGAAGTGTTATACCACCATTCAACCATAGGCAACCATTTGACCCATTGTGTCTTTTTATTAGATACAAAGCAAAAAAGATATCCTTCCAAAGAATTTTTTACTTTATCAGTTTTCCCATCAGATTGAGGATGATAAGATGAGCTATGAGCTAACTGAGTACAAAGCCAAGAAAATTATTATGTCCAAAAATTTCTAGTGAAAATAGGATCTCTGTCGCTTACAATAAACTTTGGGTTCCCATGTAGCTTTTGAATTGTTTCCATAAATTCAGTAGAAACTATACTTGCTTTAAATGGATATGATAATGCAAAAAAGTGTGCATTCTTGGTAAGTCTGTCAACTACCACCATGATGACACTCTTTCCTTCGGACTTGGGTAAACCTGTGATAAATTCCATTGAAACCTCCTCCCAATGTTGGCTTTGAATGGATAAAGGTTGTAATAAACCCAGGGTCTTAATTGTTTCAACTTTATTTTGTTGGCAAACCAAAAATTCCACCACAAACTTTTGTGTTAGGATATTCCGACACATAAGAAATAGTTAAGTTCAACTTGGTCTAGTATAGAGTTAGGTATAGAGTTAGGTAAAGTGTGTTTCTTTACCGTTGTACATTTTGTAACTTACAATCC
>APFE031221941.1:899-13316 GCA_000404065.3 Pinus taeda
AACAATATGAAGTACTCTTCTCCTCGAGGTGACCTCTTCCTAGTTGGACCACATATATCGGTGTGAACAAGTTCAAGTGGCCTGCTAGCTGATCCTTCCTTCTCAAGAAAATTAGTTATGGTTTTCTTACCAAATTGACATGATTTGCATATTGTATTGTTTGGAATTCTGATGTCAGGAAGATCACGAACTGCCTGATATTTGCATGCTTTCCTTATCTGGGAGAAGCTAAGATGCCCCAATCTTCTGTGCCATAGCCAGTGTTTATCATTCTTGCTCAGATAGCATTGTTGTTCTCCTTCTTTGAATATGTATAAATTATTTGGAGTTCTTGTGCCTTTGATCACTGCTTTTCCTGTGTCAAGCTCACGAACAATACATCCATTTGATCGAAATATTACCTCAGTTCCTTGATCGCACATTTGACTGTCATTTAATAGATTATGCTTTAAGCCATCAACATACATAACATTTCCATCTTTTACCTTCTTTTTCAACTGAGCAGAACCTTTACCTTTTATGAATGTAGGAGTTTCATTTCCAAATGAGACCTTCTTTTCCCTTTCTAGAGCAGTATATGGCTGAAGTTTTTCTTTATCACCAGTCATATGTTTTGAGCATCCATTGTCAATGTACCATTGACTTTCCTGTCCTTCCACACATAAGGCTATCCAACATCTTTCTGGTTGTGGTTCTTTCTTTTTCCATGTTTTGGAACTCAATGAAGCTGGCTCCTTCTGAGTTGTTTGCCGAAACTTGCTTCTGCATTCAGAGTCTTCATGACCGAAATTGTTACAGATAGAACATTCTATTTCATTTTCAAGAGTAGAGAAGTTATTGTAGGTTCTTTTCATGATTCCTGTCATACTCCTTTGTTTTTGAACTTCCCTAGTCATGATGGTCTTATAGGAAACACATTGAGTAGCTTTATGACCAAAGTTATGACAATAGAAACATTGGCCATTGAAGAAATTCCTGCGATTATCAAATCTACTAACCATATGACTGTAGTTTCCATTGACATCCATTCTTGAGCCAGAATGATTTACCTGTGGTCGATTGAAGCTTCTGTTCATCCTTGAAGTAGATTGCCCCCGATTTACTTGGTAATTTTCATTATGCTTTTGTTGTCGATTGTCAACTTGTTCACTTCTCCTTGCTGCATCAAGATAACTTTTGGAGGTGGATGGCTTCTGCGCTTGCTTCTGAGCTTGAGATGCTTCTTTGGAATATTCGAGACCTATCTTCATTAGAGGAGAACGTTTCACTTTGATAATCTCATCTAAAGTTTCAGCTCCTTTAGCAAATCTGAGATTGAGGGCTTTTGTTTTCTCAATTTCTTTTCTAAGTCCCACAATTTCACATTCTAAATCTTCATTGTGTTTATCTTTTTCAACAAGTTGGAATGTTAGAGTATCTATAATCATATTATTTTCCTCTAAGCACACTTTAAGTTTAGAAATTTCTTCATAAAGACCTTCTTCATTTGTAGCATCCAAGAAATCATCATCTTCAAAAGCCATCAAAAGTCTATTATCATTACCTTGTTCATCTTCATCACTATTTGACAATCCATCATTGTCTTCATGCGTATAATAGCTTTTCTTACTTACATTCTGTTTTCTATTCCATCTAACAGGTTCCTTACCTTTGTCCAGTTTATCTTTATGAGGAAATTTTGCAGCATAATGACCAACTCTTCCACAAGCAAAGCATTTGAAAGGCAACTTACTTCTAAATCGTCCAGTTCCCTGTTGAAGGTTCTTAACAAAATTTTATTCTTCCTCTTCTTCTGACATATGTCTTGACTCATAATAATCTCCTTTTCCTGAAGCCTTGAATGCAACTTCCCTCCTGTCTGATGGTCCTCCTCTTCTCATTTCGTAAGCAGTTGGAATTTCGTGCAGCTGTGACATGGTAAGGTTCTGTAGATTCTGCTTTTCTTCTAAGGCAGAAACTTTTGAGTCAAACTTGGGAGACAAAGATCTTAGAACCCTTTCAACCACAACAACTTCTTTTATTTCTTCACCCAAGTTTTTCATACAATTTACGATCTCATATATACGTAGGAAATAGCTAGCCACACTCTCATCATTATGCATTCTGAGACTTTCATATTGAATTCTAAGGGTCTGTAATTTTTCTCGTTTTACCTGTTCATCTCCTTCATATCTTAGAACAATCTTGTACCATATCTCTTTTGCGCTTTTTAGCTACATAACCTTGATGAATTCTGATTGGGATAGACTTCCTAACAATGTATTTACAGCTTTTGCATTTGTTTCATACTACTTCTTACCAGCTGCATCTGTAGGAGTTTCTGATGGAAATGTGTATCATGTTTCCACAATATCCAAAACTTATGTACCAAGAGATTGAAGATAGGCAGTGATTCTTACCTTCCAATAGACGAATTTGCTCCCATCAAAAATCAGTGGCCTGATAGATGCTTCCTTTTCGTAGTAGCCCATGATGATAGATCTTCCTTCAAGCTATCAAGCTTTTCCTGAAGGACCTGCTTTGATACCAATTGTTGGAAATAATACTGAGAGGGGGGGGGGTGAATCAGTATTATCAAATTCTTTTCAATTTATACAACCATTTGCAGATCTGACTAATGAAACTTTCAGACTTATAATTTAATTTATTCTTCAGATGTTGCTCATTAATTTGTGTGGTAGAACCATATAACAATAAATAGGAACAGGAAAAATAGAGCAGACAGTCACACCAAAGAACACAAGATATAAGGTGGAAACCCAATGTGGGTGAAAACCACCTGTTGCAATATGTCTCTATTTTCTTTCAATTAGAAGCTTCTTTTTACAATGATTCTGTACTAGTGCAGTCTTATACTAGTAATCGGGCTTCAACCTGCAGAAGGCTACAATCTTCTCTCGTTCTCGAGATTCTCTTGGAAGGAAGCTCCAACCCCCTTAGCTCTTGTACTAGCTGAGGTACTAGTATGTAGGTGCTGACCTATTGAAGGCTTCAACCTTCTCTTTTCTTCCAGGGACCACGTTTCATAAATTTTCAGACTGGATCCATGAACATCAAATAATCATCAAGTATATGTGCATCAACCAATCTCTTTTCCACAAACAACTACTGAATCAACCAATAACTTCTCAGAATGTTGTAACTAGAAAACAATACCAGTACTAGACACCAATTCTAAACCCAGAACATTCCAGCAATAGACAAAAGAAACTATAATATATTTCAAGAAAAGTTCGCAACTTCACTAACATAAACCTGTGGATATCCGCACTTCCGTTGAGTCCAGTCCTGCGGACCTCCGCACCTGCATTGTGTCTTAACCGCGCACCTCCGCACCTGCACCTATGTCTAGACCGCGCACCTCCGCACCTACACCTGTGTCTTGACTGCGCACCTCTGGGTATAGACAATTTATCAGTCTTCGCTTATACCCTCAAACTATCAGATTTACAGATCTGATCATGCGCCAAGGAGATCTCGACCCTTCAGTAGATCTGTCTTGTAATGCTCATGTTTCTCTTGATTCAGGTCCAGTTATAACTCACCAACCGATCACTAGAATTTCAAATCTTGTTCTTCTTAAGATATTCAACACACTTGTGTACAGCCAAATGATCTCCTTTCCCTTTCATATACTAGACCTTACTCAAACCATGGTCCAAAAACATAGGAATCCAATACTAGGGACCCAAAACCTAGGTTCAATATTTTAGATGCAAAAACCACGGACCAAAACCATAGGATCAAAAACGTCGGACTAAATACCATGGACCAACCATAATATTTCCCACGTGCGTGCGTTTTTTCTCTGCAAGAAAATCCGTGCACTTCAGGTTTGCACCTTTTGTTCGAGATGCCTGTGAACAAGTCCGCATCTTTTCAACGGTGGACCTGCGGAACCAGCGTAGGACCGCATCTTTGAGAACAAGAACCTATGGATATCTTATTTTCTTCATTCTTTGAGTGCTTGAACTTGAGATCTACAATTTGAGTGAGTTTCCATCAAGGACAACACCTGTGCCATAGAACCACTCTTGTGTCATAATACCAACAAAATTAACTAAAATAAAAAGTGATTTTTTAAGACAAAAGATTTCTTTTGTCTTAAAAAAATGTTTTAAAAGTGCCCTTGGTGTAGTAGTGACATAAGAATGCTTTGAATGCAATAAAGTATAGTTGAACGAAATAAATTATGGTGTATGATGTGAATCTTCATTGTTTTTATAACTTAAACTAACCACAAATTAAATCCTATTATGATAAGATAAGACTTCGTATTATAACCTTAGGGTAGCAGTGGGAGCTCAGTAAAGCTCCTTGTCACCTCACACTCTTGGGATGGGGAATTTATTTCAGTATATAAACTTGCTATATATGGACTTTACTGAATGATGTTTAAAACCTTAGGGGAGCAGAGAGAGCTCAGCAAATCTCCTTAGCACCTCACACTCTTGGGATGGGGAATTTATTTCAGTATATAAACTTGTTATATCTGGACTTTACTGAACGATCTTTTTGGTTTGGTGAGCCCCTACTAATGACATTGGGTGACAATATTTTTGATTCTGTGAGCCCCTACTAATGATTGGGTTGATTCATAATTTCATGACTGTAGTGTGTCTGGCTAGGAAAAACAGTAAAAGCAACCAATTCTAAGTGTCAATGTTGGCTGATAGAGGCGTTGTTCAAATCTTGTATTTGTGCTTTGGCAAGAAACCCTGACAGGCAGTGCGAAACCCGGACTATCGAGTTGTGGCTGTGAGAGCCCATGAATGGAGGTTCAACGGTTGGAAAATTTGGGGCGACCAGGACAGATCTAGGTGCAATTTTGATCGGGCGAGAGCTTGGTCGTAGCGATGAGGGCTTGGCCGCAGTGATGAGAAAAATGGCCAAAAATACAGGTCCATGGAAAATGGCAACAGGCCCTCTGCAAAGAAAGAAAAAATGACCAAGTTAAACTTCCGAAAGAGGAAAAAATTGAAACAAGGGACAATAAATTGTTGCAACTAGGATGGACATTTTACAAAGAAACTCGCCCAAGCTGTCGACGGCATGTATTGTTGTCGAGGAAGGGGCTGCTGGTGGGAAAAATGGTCGTCTTTGATGAAAACATGTTTAATGAAAGGCTTCCTTATTAAGAAAATGAAGGGAAAAACCCTTTGGTGGAAAAAAGATGTAGACGCAGATGTCCAGGCATCTTTGTTGTTGGAAGGTTGTGCAAATGGGTAGCCCAGGTGGGAAGGGCAGAGCAGGGTGAGGTAAACCGCCAATGTATGCTTTGCACCATTCGATGGCATTGTAGACAGGTGTGCGGTTGAGATCTATGACGACATAATTTTTTTTTGGGTGCATCACAATTATCTCACTAGAAATTTCAGCAACATGTTGAAATACGCAAAACATTTTTTGAACTGTAATTTTTTATTAAATAAGTTAGGTTTCCTGTGTTCATTAAAATGCAATGTCACATAAATGGGTTGGCATAGGGATTTCTAAAAGAGTAAGAAAGAGAATTTTTAAGAAGCATTGTTGAAGGCCTTACTAAGCTAGTTAACATTATTGAAGGTCTTTATAACCTAGTTTAATAATCATGCTACTTCTTGCTACTTACTTCGGCTCTAATGTTGTCAAATAAACTTCGGCTCTAATGTTCTAGGTACTTTAGCGTTAATGTTGCCAAATAAACATTAAATATGATGAATGATTTACTTATTTTAATCTAAAAAATGATATCTAATATACACCCAAAAATGATATCTAATATACATTTTATACTACATTTTCAGAAGTGCCTTCCCTTCTTTCCTTTTTGCTACCTTCTCCATTTGGTCGAGTGGAAAAGAAAAACTTCATGTCTTTCTGTATATTCTAAAACATGAAACTAAAACAATAAATGATAAATATAGGTGCATAACTATCAAATAAAACCTAAATAACATATATTTGACATGTACCAATCTTGTAGTTCTTGAATTAATATAGGTATCATTTTATTGGGCCACTGCAACTAATAAAACTTTAATCAAATACAATAAAGAATTAATTATTTAAATATATCTCTTACATTATATATATATATATATATATATATAACTCCAAAATTACGTTCACCAATTAGTTATTAGTCCCTGTTGGGACTATTAGAGTTCGATCCACCATTGACTCCCTATTAATTTGGGTTGACCAGAGCATTTAATTGATGTTTTTCGCTTTTATCCAAAGTTTTATTTTAAAGTCTTGATGTTTCTTGCTTTTTATCCAAAGTTTTATATTGGAGGTCTTATTGCAGGCTCGCTAAATTTCCAAATCCAAAAAAAAAAATTAACCAAAGTTTGGATGGCTTGTTTCGCTTTGTGAATTTTAGACCAAAGTTTGGATGGCTCATTTCGCTTTGTGAATTTTAGTTGGTACGTGTTCTGAGTGTCATACATGCAGGACAGATGTTTGCATATGGTTCAACTGGGCCATATGTTTGGAGATGGGGCACTTGTAAACATCTCCACTTTTGATTTAATTTAAGGTTGAATCTGACGTTCTTCACTTGTCTCGCACGATTTAGCTAACCACCCACCATTTGCCCGAAAAATCTGTCATTTGCACTCCTCCCCAGTGGTGAGATGGCTCTGCAAAGCATGACGTCTTTGGACCAGGCATAGTAGGTAACTCTTGATTTTTCACTGGTAGTGTTACTGCTCCTTGCTACTGCTCCTTGCTGTAAGAGGGTTCAGAACTTCTTTGGTTGTTTTATTTTCTGAATTAAATACTTAAACTTTATGTTGTGTTTTGTAGACGTCCTACCTGTTTTGTCTGGGAAAAATTTCAGCACTCGTAACAAAGGATGATTACGAAAAGGAACTTTCTTTGGAAACTTATAGGGTTTTAGGGGATCTTTTGCACCCCTCTATTTTAGTTTAGCCACTGTTGCTGGCTGTAATCACTAGTCTCTTTAACCTATTTTGGTCTTTAGTAGATATGAAATTCAATTTTAATTTCGTAGGATTTCTCACCCCCTGGATCTTGTCTGAAGCTATCTATTTGAGTCTCTTATCCTTTTTTTTCTTGAATTTGGAAAATGTGAAACTAACTCAGTTTTGATTCGTTTTAAACTATAAAAAATATCTGAGGGGATAGTCTACTAATCTTTGTTGTTGCTACATATATGGTAATGCTCAACCCAATGAACAATATATATTGTTGCCATTTGAGGATTTATTTCGTTTAGTTTCTAATTAGTTTGAGTGCGATTCAGCCTTATTTAAGTGTTAAATGTCTGTTTTTCTTGGAAGAAAGGCACCTTAACGAGAAGTTAAAGGAAAAGTGGTTATTAGTTAATGAAAGTAACATATTTAAGATAAATGGATATTCCAGGCATTGGTATTCTTTCCAAAGTCTGCCAATGAAGTTCTTTCTTTCAAATTTGGAGCTCTATTATAATTGTGTTAACATATTTGCGATGCATTATTTCATGTGTTGGTAAATTGACAATGATGTTGCTTAATGTGTGGAGTCCTGCGCATGTCATGCGATTGCTTGAGATAGTGCGCACTAATAAGACGTCTCTGCAAACCATAGTAGACTTGCTTGGTCTTTCAAAATCTTTAAAAAAGGTGCCAGTTGTGGTGAAAAGTTCCCCTGGATTTGTTGGCAGGTATCCAATTGCAACCTTCGACATGAACAGGTAACATCGTGTCTCTATATTTCTCTAATTTCCATACTTATTGGAAACTGGTTGTCCTTGGCCTAATCCTGCTTGGCTTCTGGTGCAGGTTAAGTTCCCTAGCTTCCCCGTCATTCTATTTTGGTTGCAGTCGTGGCTAATGTGGAGGGTCCAAAAATAAATTTAACCAAAGTTTGGATGGCATTTCGCTTTGTGAATTTTAGTTTTGGGTAATGGGGATGTTACATATACCTGAGGTTCACCAGATTGAATCCAAGATCATCAGGCAGCCGCTGTAGCTTGTTGAAATCCACAATCAGCTCTTCCACAATCAGCTCTTCCAGGGACCTGGAAAATTTGATCTGTAATAAGTTAGCTCTAAAATCATACAATTATCACATTTCATAGAATTCAGTATTTTTGGTTTATTTTTTATTTGATTGCAAATATTAAAAATATTTTGGAATTGTGAACTCAAACAAATAATTTTTTTTTGATGTTCTTTCTTGAAATCTTTAATCGAATTTTTTGGAATTTAGCAAAATCTAAAATATTCTTGAATTCTTCACTAAAGTTTCTTGAAATTTGGCAAATTCTAAAATGTTTTTGAGTTTAAATTCCTCTGCCAACAATTTTGAACGCATTCTGGCAATTCATCAAAGAAGTTTTCAAAAATGTTGAGGATTTTGAGATTCGAGAGCAGTCCCATGGAATGCGGTAGCGATGTGAGCTGGTTCGAATGGACATCGAGAGTCTTCAAATTCACTAGACTAGTCATAGATTCAGGTAGACACTGCAAGAAATTCATTCAGTTATTACAAAAATCACAAAAAAATTATATTTCATGCTGTCAACCCTATCAATGTTACCTTTACCGCAATGTTGTTTCTAGAAAGATCTAGTTTGGCAATGACCGAGAGCCGCTGCGTTGGAATCTGGGACGTTCGACAGTATAAGCCCTCTCAATTCCTGGAGAAGTTGTTTAATGTCAACCTTCATATTTTTCCCAAAATCATCTTCGGCTCTCGAGATCTGGTAGAGTTCTTCAAGCTGTACAACAGATATGTGCGAAGCTTTTTGTGCTTCTGCAATTTTCATTGCCTCGCCCTCCATTGCAGCCTGCAGTGTTAAATCATCCTCTCAGACAAAAAACCAAAACCACATTTGTAAGCGACACTTGTGGTCCATGCATCGCATCGAACTCGCGGCACACGTCTGCCTCATGCGATGTCTCACCAACATGAAGGCGACGTGCTGCTTGCTATTTGTTGTGGCAGACCCCGGTAGGGACTACCACCACGGCAATGGCTCCCTTGTTTAAATAGGTCTCTTACCTTATAATTTCCAAATATTTATTTTAGTTTATGTAGGTCTATAGTTCCAAATTATGTATTCGAAAGGCAGCCTCTGTTTTTTTTTTTCTCACCTTCCCATATATACGAAACTTTCCTTTATATAGATTTCTATATAAAGTAGTAAGAAAAAACATAATTAGGTCGATAGGCCTTCCTATGCATCAACAATCGTCAACACTTTTACCCTGCTCCGTTCCATCAGGTGAGACACTTTCAACCGTTGATTTGAAGTATGATTTTTTTCCAAATATCGGTTGAGTTGTCTTCTTGGCATGGCAAGATATTTTTACTGCTTTTTCCCATTTTTTTATGTCACTCTTGAAGATATTTTTACTGCTTTTTCCCATTCTTTTATGAGACCAATATGATTTTTAAATTGGAAAGTTTCACTAGTCCCCTGATAAAACTCCCCTCCGATTGCATATTTCAATGTGGGTGATTGTAACGGACCTGCTTCCGATTGCTTCGGATAATGAAGAAGTAACCACAACCTTTGGTGGTATTTTCTGAGACGCCAATTCTACAACCCGGGAACAACTACCTTGGGTGCTTGTTCCAATATAGCTTTCTCAGCTGGTAATATAACTCTTGTCTTCAAATTTTGTTTCACGTTGCTTGCTTCTTGTACACTGAAATAACCAATTATTGATAATTATTGATGTTTTCTTCAAGCTTGTTGCTTCCAGTACTTGAGAGATTCCGCCTTCTGATAAGTTCTTGAAAGAACCAGATTCTGATGCTTGACAAATGATCACCCCACATCACTGTTTGATACCTGTCTCTGATGTCCTGGATGTTGCCATTAGTCAAAACACAGTTTTCTCAAGGGAAGTTGTTTGTCTACTTCCATGAATCGTATACTATGCAGCAGCAATCCTCAATTTGCAATCTCTTCCACCACCGTCATCTAATAAGTTTAATCCTGGCACAAAGTATTGTGCTGGAATGTGCTGGAATTTTATAATAGCTCTTTCTGATACGGTGCTGACATAACAATCCCTCGACGTAACAATCCCTCGAGCATTCTAAAACACAGAAATGTCGGGTTGAAGCTCCGAGCTTTTCGAATTTTGACTTCATGATTGATGCGACCAAAAAGTAATATTTTTAAATCAATAATAACCATATTCATATTTTTTGGAAAACAAAAACGGTAACTTCTATTTAAAACAGAAATTACATTTATGTTACAGGAAAAAAAAGTCATGAAACTGGAAGTATATATATATATATATTGCACAAGAGTTGCAGGAATTTTCTTTCCGAGAACCGGTGGTAATCGCTGGGTCTGGATGTATTATGTTACAAGACAAAGTTGGAATTAAAGTTTTATACTGAGTTTGGTAACTCTGAAGAGCGATATTCTTTTGGTTTCTTTGATGCTTAAATCGGAAATTATTTTATGTCATTTTGATGTTTCTATTTCAAGATATTGAATATCTTTATATTAATTTATAATATTAATATTATATTTTACTAAATTATAATTATTTTATTTAAAACCAATATATTATAGGAAATTTAATATTTAACATGATTTGATTTAAAATATACATTAAATAAATTATATAAATTTAATATTAATTTATTTTGATTTAAAATATATTATACTTAAAACAAAAAATATTTTAAATAGAGTTATCTTGTACATCTAACTCATATAATTTTAAATATTTATATAAATCAAATTATTCAAATAATATTTCAAAAAAACTATAATAATTGTTGAGTGGAGCAATAGATGAAAAAAAAATGTTAAATTAAATGTATATTTTATTTTCATATTGTGGTATTTATTAATTCATTTTTTCAAAGTTATATATATATATATTATATAGTATACAAAAACTTAATCATATAATCAAAATTTAATCTTTAAAATTAAACAAAAAATAAACACATATCTATAGTGTTGTCTTATAGGATTTCCCTATTTACCTCATCCTATGATATTATGTTTTTCATAAGCTGTTTTGTACATGATTATCTGATGTTGTTATAAACTACTGGAACTCATATAATTGTTAGTACATTATTACTTAACATAGCTTAAAAACTATGGAATCCATTCATTATGCACACTTCCTAATTGTGTTTTAGAGGGGTTTTGACCATATTTCATTACCTATTAGACATTCCTTACAATTTAGGGCCATTTTCTATTACTATCACTTTTCTATTTTTACCAAGTTCATTCTTAATGGGGGTGCCACCTAGGATGACATGTGATAGTGACTTGGTATTGAGTAGGAAGTGATAGTTATTTTCTATCCATTAGCATGCATTACCTATTCTTTAAAAACCATATCCATGAATATGCACTTCTGCTCTTATTTTGGGAACAACTTTAGCCAAAACCTCTTCCACTCATCTTATCACTTTATTCTTTGACTTTTAGTCCTATTTCTATGGTTTTCATGCTATTTTAGATATATAACTTGCATGTGTGAGTTATTTCTTTATTTATCACTTATTTTTGGGTCATATTATCCTTAGTCAAATTTATTATCGACTCCTAGTCTATTTAAAGCTCTGCAACCTTATTCTTAAACTAATTTACTAAGTACAGTAAGGTGTTTCTCTAGTTTCTATTTGCATGCACTATGGAACCCCAACCTATTATGTATTGGTCCCCTATCAAGGTAATGTTATAAATTTGTATTATTGTCAAGCAATAATAGACACAAAATTTATGAAGTAATTCAAATTTGTTCTTTAACATTATTCTTATTTGAATTCAAATTCATTCCTTATTCTTTCTTGTCTTGCAATTTCTAATATAGTATCTTTTACAAAATTAGATATGAATTCAAATTAATTCTTTGTTCTTTCTTGTCTTGCAATTTCTAATATAGTATCTTTTATACAATTAGATATTTTGATTGTGCTTAAAATCTAAAAAATCTAGGGAAAAAAAGCTAATGTCTAGGCTAGATATAGCAACTACCATTCAACTATGGATGATCTGGTTATGCTTAAGATCATTGTGAAGGGGTGTTTTGCAACAATATAATAATCCTTTTAGGTTGAGAATTGTTGCAATAGAGTCATATGAGAATGATATTTGCAATTTTAAAAACATTAAAAGTTGGTTGGAAGAAAATAATTGTAATATAGGACTTAAGCAAGGTTGTCTCATGTTCCCTACCATTTTTGGCATATACATTGACAAATTGGAATACTGTTTGGAAGAAGTAGGTTATGTTATCACAACACTAGACAATGTCTATGATCTCGAAAAGTAACAAAAAATTGTCAAGGATTTATCCATATTAGTTTCTCTATTGTTCATGCACAAAAGTACAATGGTTGTCTATCTAAATATTTGCATAATTCATTTAATATATATATATATATATAATTCTATTAACTCCTAATTAAAAGAGCAATGAATGAATTTTATTA
>APFE031221942.1:3357-70298 GCA_000404065.3 Pinus taeda
AAAATAAAAAAACAATTATAATTTAGATAAATAAATATAGACTAAATAAAAAATAATTAAAACCTTTCATTCATTAACATTAAAATATATTTAATCAATTATTAATTGAGTGGAAGGTAAAAATTTTCTCAAATTTGTTAATGAACAAGAATTTGTAGCTTAGTTTAAATATAACTCAATTAGAGTAAAAACACTAAATTTAAGATAGTGTTAAGGTTTAAAATCCAATCAATTTAAGTTTTATTGATTGGTAAATTGAGGTATTTTGTTAATTATAAGTTTGTATTGGAGTGGTGAGGAATCTAACCTTACCCAATGACAATAATGTGTTATTGTAGTGATAATGTTATTGTTAAGAAAGTGGTGTAGAGAGCTTTAAATTTTCCTTGTAAAATGTAAAAAGATATATTTTGAAGGGTATTCAATGAGGCCTAGCAAGAACAAACAAACACTAATTATCTAAATGCATACCTAGTTTTCAAAGCATTTTTGTATCAACCAATCAACTGCAAATATGTTTTTCCCTTTTAAATCTATGCATCTAGGCTTTCATGCCTTAGTTCTTTTTTGGAACTAATACAATATAATTGTTTTTGTAAAAAGAAAAAACAAAATTAATATGATGTAATATTTGGTAGCTTTTGAATCATGTTTAAGATTAAGACATAAGAAAATGGTTGGAAATTCCACAACCAACAAAACAAATTTAGTAAAATTTAATGAGATAAACTTAATATGACTTAATATTTGATAGCTTTTCAACCATGTTTAAGAAATAAGAGAATGTTTAGAAATTTGATAACCCAAGAAACCAATTAAAGCTACTAATAAGTTCAACCATTTGTCTCATTCATGAAGGTCCAACACATGTACTAAATAAATGTAATTATAAAACAAAATATCAAATTGAAAGGATAAAGGGAGGCACCTACAATTCATATATTCTAGGTCAAACAATTCTCTTATATGATTGTGGAGTTTGGAGTTGCAAGAATTTAATAAACTTAATATAAAAGAAATTATCAAATCGAAAGGATAAATAGAGACACCTACAATTCATATATTCCAGGTCTAATAATTATCTTATATGATTGTGAAGTTTGGAGTTGTAAGATCTTTACATAATTGTAAAAAAGGTGTTCTACACTTTCTAGTATTTTAAATGTTTGTGTTTATATTTCTATTTAATCATAAACTTATATCTAAAAACCACATTACTAACACTTAAAGAACAAATATATTACAACTTGCATTGTATAATTATAAATCACATCAACCCTTACCTATAAAAACTTAAAAAAAAACTCCAAAATATGATAAAATTTGCATATGGAATTTAAAAAGAAAGTTTATGAAATATATCTATATTGATAGAAGATTAAATATATAAAACTACTATCTCAACTCTCTTAAGCCCACAACATGCAATTTTGAATTTTTTTTGAATTTTTTTATTTCAAAGTTCGTGAAAAAAATCAATGATTATGTTATATTCTTAAACTTGCTTAGCTATAGCCTCTTTTTCAAATCTATGAAATAGTTAGAAAAAACAATCGTAAATGCAAGCCCACTTTCCTCCTTTTTAACGCTGATCTAGAATATCTATTCGTTTTGGATTATCAATAATTAAAGGAAAATGACTTTATAACCCATTATAAAACAAAATACTAATTAACTCATAAAACATACGATGACATTTTCTTTACTTATATATGTTATATTAACTTTAACTAATGTGACATTGATTATCAACATTTATGTCATTTTTGAAAATATGATATATATTTTCTGGATTGTGTGGAATGTCTATCTATTTTTAGAAATAAATATAATTTTTTAAATGAATGTCAAAACTAAAATTAAAATAAATAAATTGAAATAAAAAAAATGATAAATAATTTTAAATAAAACTTTTAAATAAAATAATATAATTTATTTTTATAATATAATAAATTATCATGACCATTTAATATTACTACTAAAGTATAATATGTAATAAAAAATAAGTTTTTGGTACTGAGTAACTTAAATAAATAAATAAATAAATAATGGTTTTTTTAATATATCATTACAAACTTTATAAATATTTGTGTTCTAACTAGTTACAAAGGATAATAGTTTTAGTAAATTATCTAATTTATTAAAATTATGAATGTTAGATATGTGACATGCTAAATCTTCTCTATGGACTAGCAACATAAATCGTCATAGTGGATAAATAATGTTATATGAAAATCAATCTCTACTAACTAGCATTATCTTTTTTATTAACAATTTTATTATTATAATCAATTATTTTTCTCATTTATTTATTAACATTACATATATATTTTAGAGTAAAAGCTAATAAAAATTAGGAAAAAATAACAATCACATTTTATTAAATAACATTATAACCATAATACATAAATATAATACCAAAAATAGCATATTCAAAAATATTCTTGGATATAAATTTGCAGAAAAATAAAATGTTATTGGCAATACACACCATATTAAAACAACTCTAAAAAGCATTTTATAGCCAGGAATATTCGTGAATGATTATTATACAAGAAATTTATAGCGAAAAATATCCACTAGTGATGATTATAAAGCATTCAACTACTCTTAAGCCTGAGTGACCCTAACTCCCATATATGTTCGTCAAGAATATTTCACAAAACAATGATCTGAAATGAATGAGCATTCTTTTATAAGTTAGTAGTTGGAGCAGAAAAGTTGGGAGTTGGAGTAGGAAGATATCGATCCAATTCCATTTAGGAGATATGATGTTATGTTTGTTGTTGTTATTTCATATGTTATTTTTTTGTATTCTTTTATTTTGGTTTTTTTTAAGTGTACTAACTTCTTCCAAAATTTTTTGTTGCATACAAATAAGGAAATGATTAAACCTTCTTTTTTTCCTATTTTATTTCAGTTCAATTAAATGGAAAAATATAGAATAAAAATTTAATCAACTGAAAGTAGTAATTCATTAGCAATCGTCACGAAAAATGAAAAGTAATAAAGATGTTAAGGTATTTTTGGGCCTCTTATAAGGAAAAGAGTTTTTATCTTTCAATAGTTTCTTTTGGTTGAGCATTATCTTCCTTGTATACATTTTAGAGAAAATGCACAACAACAAAGATGTTAGCGTATTTTTGGGCCTCTTATAAGGAAAAGAGTTTTTATCTTTCAATGGTTTCTTTTGGTTGAGCATTATTTTCATTGTATGCACTTTAGAGAAATGCACAACATAGGTGGTTCAATATGATGTATCTATCTTGCAGTAAAATATTGCAAAGGTAAATAAATAATCATGGTGCTTCTTACCATGCATTCAAGATGATTTGGGAAGGATATAGCATAAACCTTTTTCAGTATCTCTGTTGTTACATTTTTCCTGAGCAATTGCAGTCTTAGTTCTTTTTCAGGATTAGTTAGTTACTCCTCTCTGAAAGACTTTGCTTCTTTCAAACCAAACTTTACATTTTTTCTGAGCAAGTGCAGCCTTAGTTTTTTTCAAGATTAGTTAGTTCCTCCTCTTTGGAAGACTTGACTTCTTTGAAACCAAACTTTGCTTCCTGTGTGAAAAAACCATCTAATCAATCATATTCAAAAACAAAATTCTATCCTTATTAGATGGTTGTCAAAATAAATGCATGAAAATTACTTTGTGTTACCGTCATAATACCTTTAAATGTCCCCAGAAGATTTTTGGAATATTTATAATGACAATATTAAAGTAAGCTTCAATATTCTAATATTCCAACTTCACTTTGTCAAAAAGAGTCCACTTACCTCAGCCTTCTTCTATTTGTACATCTCCATTTCACCCATATAAAGTAAACTTCAATATTCTAATTTCACTTTTCACCCATATAAAGTAAACTTCAATATTCTAATTTCACTTCGTGAAAGTCTATTTACCTTGGCCTTCTTCTGCTTGTGGATCTCCATTTCACCCGATGTACTTGTTTTGTTTTGCCTCGGCTGCAATCCTCATAATTTTTTTAACAAAAAGCCAAAACAAAGCCAAATCCAATATTTTTCTTGGACTTGCAGATTAAATTTGTTTAATGATATTTTGATACAACTTAATTTTTTTATTTTTTTATTACTACAAGTTAATTTTAAACAAAGAATGAGCATATGCCTATTTATATGTAGCTCTATCTTCTTTGTTCATATTTCACCATTCCACAAAAATTTGCAATCTGTGGCTACTCATCCATGAAAACAAAGCCACATAAAACCACAAGAAACCAAAGCGAACCCTATTATTAAGAGATTTATAACCACACATACCTGCAGAATATTCTGATACCGGCATCGTGGCAGGTGCCGGTGGAGGGATCACCCAGTTATGCGTGCAGGTGCCAGTGGAGAGTTCCAGGTTGAGGGGCATTGGCATTGACCTGGCTAAGTGTATCTGGGCTCACCTCTTCTTGCCAGATGATGCACACCACCCTCGTACAACTACAGAGTTTAGCTCTCCACACCGCAATATGTGACAAGCCAGAGACAGTTGGATTATACTCTCAACTGCCTGCCACGTACTCTTTTCTAATTTCGAATTTAATCATTTCATTAATCGGCCGCTGTATTATTTACTTCAAAGTGTAATTAATTTAATTAAGTGGAAGTATGGTCTAGATGGAGTATTATGGGATCAATGATAATATTTATGCATAACTGGGTGGAAAAAAGGGTCAGTTGAGTTGGTTTAGAAACTGAGAATTATGTCATGATTATTGTAACTACACTATGACTTAAGCAGTTATATGATTGAAGCAGTTATCTATTTGACTGTAATCTGAACGAATCATATTGTATATAATAATTTTAAATATTAATAAAAGTAATAAAATTAATTATTATTTATATGACTATAATCTGAATTAATCATGTTGTATATAAATAATTATAAATATTAGTAAAATTTAATTTATAATTTTAAATGATTATAAAATTGATTTTTCTTTTGATTTTAATAATATTCGGTCAAAAGAAAAAATCAAATATCATAATATATTAAAATTTATGATGTTAAAATATTTAACATTAAATGATTATTCTTGCTGAAAACTTACGCCACTTGTGTAGGTTAATAAGGGACAGTTCAACTGTTTCGGAAAAGAAATATAGTTATATCGTCTAGATTAAAATTTGATGATGAAAGTCTTTATTGTTCAGGACCGTGTAGATAGAGAAGCAATTTCTATTTAAAAAAAAACACCTACAATGATAGTGAGTGATTTATTTAGTTTTTCCAAGTCAAGTATTTTAAAAGACTTTGAAATACAAAAATTATAATTAAAGTTTTTGGTATGAGGTTGGTATAGGATTGGAGTTGTTTAAAAATAATTTTTTATTATTTTTATAATTAATTATAAAAATTTACACAACTTTTTTTTTTTCAAACAATATTTTATGTTAAATTACAATTATCATAAATTTTAACATAAATATATTCAGCGGTGATTTCGTGAATTCCTTATCATACAAACCTAAATAAAGCACATCATACACCAACCAATTTGACATCTCACTTAATTATATTCCGTTATGTAAATTGTAACATGTACAACCATAAGCACCCATTGCTCAAACCTCATCTTTTATGAGAACTCACAAATCAGATTGTAGGGATATCTCTCTTGACAACTCACAAATCAAATTCTATGGAGACACCGAGGTGTTGAGGCATCACATGACTTCCTTTCAGTCGATCGGAAATCAACCGTTGTAAGTTCCTCTCAAAATCAAATTTGAAGTCTTCATGGCCTTTCCAGAACTCATTCTATGCAGAAGACGATTTAAAATAAAATTTGTTAGTCAATTACAGAACTGGGACTACATCATATTATTATAACTCATGGGATAATTTAAAATTAATTATTAATATAATTTATAAGTTGTTTTAAGTTATTAAATATAATATCTGAAATAAATAATGTTAAAAGTTGATTTTTAATAATTTTTAATAAATATTTAATATATTTTAATTAATATGTATATTTACGTTCATAGGTGTTTTTTTTTAATGAGTGCTTCTCTGAGCTTAGTCTACACCTTTTTTCCTCTGCCTTTGACATCCGGCACATAATTTTTTCTCTTTCTATTTGATATGTGAATCCCACACATTATTCTTCTAGGTCTCTCCAAAACCGCATATACACCTGTAAACAATAGTCAGTACATTTTATGTTGGTACACTGCTAGAGAGTTCCATAGTCTGACGATTTCTGCGGTGCATGACCAACAAATTCCTGCTTCCATGACTCACGATGAACATATCAGTTGTTGTCTTAGGTCAAAGTTCATCAACAACCCTCAGTTATGTATTATCTCTATGTGTATTACTTTCTTTATCGGGTCCCTACTCCATTTTTGTTCCAGTGTTAATCATCTTGTGATTTTGTGATTCTGTTCGACAATCAGCAACGACCACTGCAAGCGGTCATGTTCAAAATATCATAGACGGAAGCCACAGAGACGAGAGAAGAAGCCTGTGTTCAGTATAACAGATACGATGGAGGCACTAAAGCCATTTAGGTAGATGGTGATATTTTGTTATCATAGTTTTGGGTTTTTGCAGCGATGTCAGCGAAGAATTGCTTTCCATGGATTGATCGATTTGCCAAAATGTAGGTTAACACATCCAACAATGGCAACTTTAGGGTAATTCATATTGCATGGTGAGAGTTATTGTCAATTTACATTATAATTTGTTGCTTATCTTTGAACTGTTGTAGCTTAGTTGTATTGGTTTGTGTTAACGTTTTTCCTTGCGTTTTAAGTTTGATTTACTAGCTGTCTAAACTCATCAGTCAGTCAATATAAATCACCTCTCTTCTCCCTTGTTCTTCCACACTTCTTCCTTGACCTATTGCCCTATCTTGCAATATTGAGCTCTTATTTTTATGCAAGTCATGACTGTTAATTCGTCAAACTATCTAGAATTTCTTTGCTGTTATTGCTTATTAGTTTAAGGAGTATGTATTGTCATTCCATTGTGCATAGAATTCAGTTCTGAATTGAGGATCAATCATAATTCTTGTAGGGCTACTAACCAAGAGAAAATAACTAAAAAATCTCCATTGTGCATAGAATTCAGTTATGAATGGAGGATCAATCATAATTCTGGTAGGGCTACTAACCAAGAGAAAATAGCTAAAAAAATCTTTATTTTTTGGTCTCGAGACAAAGGAAAATATGGTTGTTGCAACGTTGACCCATGCTCTGAGCTCTCGAGAGTGAGTTCAGACACACTCAATCTTTATTTTTTGGTTTGGCGTTATTGATATTTGTCTTGAGACAAAGAAAATATGGTTGTTGCAACGCTGACCCATGGTCTGAGCTCAGGAAACGCTCTCTGAGCATCACAATGAAATAGTTTCTCTTCTTTTACATGAGAGGGCATTGGCACGAGGCTTCGCTAAGCCCATACTCTTTATCCAGCCCTGGAATGGGTATTGCATCAACATAATTTCATGAGTCGTTTTTCATGCTGCGAAACTATTCTCCATAAGCCGCCTTGACATCGTTTAGTACAAAACCTTGGGTCATCATAGTTTTGCAGCCAAATGGTGGGGCTTCAAATTATTTTATGAAACCCCTCCTTTTAAACATGGAGTAAGAGACTTTAAAGGAGCATCTTCCTCGCTTTCGAGGAATGGTTGGATTTGGGAGATTTCTCTCCCTGGGAACCTTAATGGTAATATCTGGGATGTGTCTCGAGGTTTTATAAATATCTTGTGGTGAGATTGTATTTCAAATTTTAAATATTATTTATGTTTTGCTGAAGTAATCTAGACATTTTATTTTTGGAAGCAGGAATTTGGTATTTCCATTTTCTATTTGGTTTTGTCAATGATTATGTTATTGTTCTACTAACGGGCTGAATACATATACATATACATTAACGTTTTTACTAACGGGTTGAATACATATACATCAACGTAACTTTTAGTAATCTCAATTTCTTTAAGCATAAAACCCATGTCTATATTGCCAAGTAAATGGTAACATTGGCTTGTATTTTTCAGCCATATTACCTCTTTCTCTTATTTAGAACATCCCTCATTTGTGCCTTTGTTTTGACTCCATTCACCAAATAGACTAGTCACAAATCTCTAGCCCACCAACTTTTCATTTTCTTTTCAATTTTCAAAACTACTTTGTTGGAAATTACCCTTCACATCACCTTGCACTTCACAACTTTAATTTCCGAAAACCCTCATTGGGGAAGCCTCCCTTGAGTTGGAGAAGAGCCAGCCTACAAAGAAGAGAAGGGCTAGTGAGATGCTAGTGGCTAACCTCCTGGTTACCCAAAACAAATCATCTGAGTGCTTGGGGCTTTTAGACATTTAGGATGACAGCTCCAGTAGTAACACTAGGCATTGAAAATATAATTCATGGATCCATCTATGTATTGGACTTTTACGTCACCATGTCCAACAATTTCATAACTAAAATTACCTCTAAAAAAAAGTTCCTTTATGTGGTTCTCCATATTCCAATAACCACTCCATTGGAAGTTCCTAAATCAACCAACCATGCCTCATCATTGACATTTCATAACTAACATGTCAAAGTGAGATACATGTTATTTTCAGAACTAGAATTTTTGGCAACTGAAACTTTCTTATTCTCTTCTTTATTCTTCGAAGGGTTAACCTTGTATTTGATATTCTTATGTCCTCTTTGATGGCACATTCAACAAATCAACTCATTTTGCTTCCTACCCTTATTGGCATATTTTCCTCTATATCTGAACTCCCCCCATTCGATCTCTTATTATTTCACTCCTTAAAGAAACCCCTACTCATCATAGCTTATGAATCAATGTTTATTTGGAATTTTATTCTCTGTATTGTTTGCTCTAGAAATTAACCTGTCATCTCATCCAACTTGAAATTTTATACTCTTGTAGCTGCACTACTGGTATGTATTAGATTCTTCCAAGAATTTAAAAGACCATAGTGCAGGTTATGCATAGCTTATTGTCCTTTGTCAATAATTTCCATCAGATAAATAAACAAGACATGGAAAGCAATAGTGTGATTATAACACTTTCATCATATTCCATCTTCAGAGCATACAACTGCTATAGAAATATCAAATTCATGAGGAATTTTGCCTTGCACAATGAGCAAGATTATCCCAAAGTGTTTTTGATGTAGTTTCCCTAAACACATCATTAACACATAATCAAGATTAAGACTAGGATTAAGCCTACTCAAGGAAATGGCCTTATCATGTTTCTTGTCCCAATCTTCCTACTTCACAGTGTTGGGTTTTTTGTCCTTCATGATGACTTCCTCTTCGTTTTTTGGTTTGGTTTGGTTTCTGCAATGCTGACCCGTACTCTAAGCTCTCGAGAGTGAGTTCAGGATACACTCTTTGAGCATTGCAATGAAATAATTTCTCTACTTTCAACGTAATTCCCAATTTTCTTCCATGATGAATGATCTTATCATAATTACCATGGTCATGAAATACTATTAAGTGTTTAGTACTTGCATTTTTCTGCATTAATGCAACTGTGTAGCCCGAGTATTAACTATTGGAGTCCCAAGGGGGAGGGGATGTTCAGGGGTGTAAGGTCTATTGAGTATTTTATGACTTTCAAATCTTAAATTATTAGTTATGAAATATCAATAATTATAAATAACCTTTCCTCGCTTAACTTTCTCCTCTATTTAAAAAAAATCCTCTCTTGAATCTCCATTCCAATCATACTAATTTTACCAAAGTGTCTTTTTATCTTTATTGAGAGAATTATCATGTTCATCTCCATTTCAATCACAATTATTTAACCAGAGTGTATTTTTATCCATTTCCATGCTCATCTCCATTCCAATCACAATAATTTAACCGACATGACCTTTTATTGTTATCCAGATGGAATTTTTTATCATTTTTTCAAAAAATATTGTACTGAAAATTTGATTCTTTTGATATTGTACTATAAATTTAAAAAAAAAATTGTTTTTAGATTTTAAATCTACACCATCCAATTTTTTTCTAAAATGTTGAATCAATTTATTACTAAATATTACATAATCCAATAATAAAAATAGACATCGTCTAGGGAATCCACAATTTTCTCAGATGGAAATAATTTTCCAAAATGTTGAATCAAATTCTTATTAAATATCACATAAGCCAATGAATAAAACCACGTGTCATCTAGGAAAGCTGTAATTTCTGGGACGATAAACTTTTTTCTAAAAAAAACTCATCTGAATGTCCCAGGCAAAATTGTAGCCTTCAAACAACTCAGTAAAAATATACAAGTGACTATTAATAAATATAGGTTGTTACTGAATATTCAATAGCCAATGAATAAATATACCTTTGTTGTAGAGTAACTATCTCTTCACATTCACATGATGACAACAAGTGTGCAATGACTAAACTACCCAATACACAAATATTAAAGGAGACTAATATGGTGGAATTAGAAGGTTGTAGGGTGTCTATTTCAAACCTGTGTTGTGCTCCTATATTCAGAAAAGGGTGGATTTTTTGACATAGAAAGTCAAGACTTATGTGTCCATGTTTGAAAATCCATATGCATGATGAAGGGTGTTAGAAACTATATTATTGACCTACTTGTTTATATAGTTGGTGTCTTGTTTTCATATCAAATTGAGCAAGTCATCGTATAAAATTAAATTTGCAATTCTAATTCATGATTCCCTTACATACGTTATCATTTTAGGTTTAAATATCTCTTCCAATGCATTAAAATGAATTAAAGGTATTGTCCTTTGAGATAACCTAAGGTGAATTGGTTATGCCAAAGCCTCTATAATGTTTTGTTGATTTTGATTAAGTTGGAGGAGGAATGTATGATAGAAAATATAACAATAATGCTCAATCTTTTGAATAATACTAACAAGTAAACATAGGGCTACTATTTAATTCCCACAATGATTTAAGTTTTGTTGATGTTAAGTAGAAGATGAAAGGAAATATGATTACTTTAGTTTCAACAGAGAATTAAATAATTAGAAGCTAGAAAAACCTCAATCGACGTTTGAAGATTAAATAAAATATACTTAAGATTATAAATATGCTGACAATCTGATGATTTAGAGGGATATACTTAAATAGTTTAGTAACCCATTCTCTTCTAATGGTTATAACTTCATAAAGGAATTAAGAATAACTGAAACACTGTTACACTTACCGAATTACCTTTATAAAACTTAAACATATGCAGAATACATAACGAAAGATGCAATGGAGAAACTTACATGAGAAACAAAACTGTGTGGAACAAAATTCAAAATCCTCTGCTTTATCATTAATGGTCTAGAAAAGCTGTGTACATGGAATTCTTACAAAATGCTTATGCAAGGATGCAACCCTTAATAATTCACAGAAGGGAGTTATTTATACTATTTTAGACAGTGAAAAAAATATCCCAAACTGATCACAAAAATAGCCTGAAAGAAAATAGGAAAAGAAAATTGTTGAACAATCCGTCCCTATTAGGGAGGGAGTTGTTCATGTCTATTCCTTTAAAAACTGCAATGTTGTCTTCTTGTTTGGATGAAAAGTTAGTCAATTGTTTCACATAATTGATCCCACCTCTTTTCACTTTGTATCTCCAGATTTACCATTCTTCTAAATATCTCACCAACTTCGATATACCTTTAAAAATTGGGTTTAGTGAGGAAAAGATGTCCAATTTCGTACTTGATTGTGAGGTCAGGGCTCAAAGCTTCTAGAAACTCTTTGCAATTAATCTCAACTTTTACCCCTGTAAATTGATTGTTATCTGCTGCAATAGTATATAAATTTTCATAGTAATCCTCCAATTTGACGAATTGATCATTCGATGACATTAACCCTGGTAAACATTTCTTATTCAACATACTGAATTTAGAATGAAACCTTCAGACTGCAATGTTCAAAGATTCACATTTTGTTTTCATCTAAGTGAGTAGATTCTTCTTCATAAGGACTTTCTTAATTTCCAAAATAGTAGTTGTGATATCTGGAATATCTATTTCTTATAACTGTTTCTTAGTCTTAGAGTTTAATAATTTGATCATTCCTGCTACTTCTTTAGGTTTTGTCTTCAATACGGCCCTTTGATTATCCATCTCTGTCATGCATCTGGCAATTACTCTTGTTCCTCGAAAATAATTTGTATGGATGGCCATACTTCTGTTATGGGGTGGTTGATATCTAACCAGATATCCTCTTTGGCTTCGGTAAAAGTATCTTCCATTAGAGTCTTACTCTCTAATTGTTTAACCTTAAGATCTAACCTGTGTGATTTTTGCACTTCTTCAATAAACAAGGTTTCATTTCTTACCTTCTGTGACTCTAGGGTTTGGAACTTCTCGAGTAACTTTTCATTATGTTGTTTTTGTGCCTGTAACTTCTGCGATAACCCTGTTTCAATTGTTGTTGATGATGAAGCAATGTCACTGAAAGATGAGGTTGGCTTTGTACATGCTATGGGAACTTTTGTTACTGAGGTTACAGGAAGCTGTGTTGCCTCCTTTTCCTCGAGAAGTTGTTCTACTTGCTCTTCCATATTCTTGATTTCTACATTTTTCTCAATAATGAGCTTCAAAAACTCCTCCCTGGGTTGTTCATTTTTTGCCATCTCTCTAGTTTGTGGATCCTTAGTTGAAGGCAGTTTCAACTGTTTCTTCAAGGCTACTATCTCTGTATCATTTTTCTTCAATATTTCTTCAATTGATTTATAGTCTTGGGGATTATATCCAATTTTAAAAATAATATCTTCTAAATATTTTATTTTGTTATCTTTAGCTAAAGATGACACTTTTTCAATCTTATGTTGTGACTGCACATTTGACAAGGCAATTTTGAGCTTAGAAAGATTCATGACAGTTGTAGTCATGGTTGAAAATAACATTTCACTTGATCTCATGTGCAAATCCATTTGATTAATAACATGTATCTATTTTACATCAAATGAAAATATTTTTTTGTTATAATCTGTTGTGGATTTGGGAAATGGAATATGCACCTATAAAAACGCCATTTGCATCCTTCCCCTTTCACTCTCAAAGGCAGCTCCAAAGGTCTCAACTGAGAGGTGGATGTCTATTTCCAAAACTGACTATACACTTTTGATTTGAGACTTTCATTCTTTTGTTTAATTTTCAGAAATTGTGAGAATATGTTAGTATCTTCTACTGATTTGATCTCGATTGATTGAATAATCTCCATAGGTTCAGCTGAAGAAGGAGTTGAAGAAGTAGAGGGAGGTTTGGGATAAATGGTCCCCGCTGATGAAATATCTTCTAAATCTCCAAGATCAATTATTTATGGTGGCTTTCTCCCTCATGACATTGACAAGCCGATGTTCAATTTTTTTTGTAGTATAGAATACTCTTTAACTATTTCTGTCGATGACTAAGTTTCCTCTCTGGCTCTTTTGTGTTGAGTACTCTGAGTGACTGAAGTATTTACCTGTGGAGTGGTTATAACTTGTTCATATGCTTCTAAGATATTTCCTTCAGACCATTGCTCTTGGTTCATAAACTTCCCCAATTCTAGCCTGAGAGTATTGTTGTAAGGTATTTCTTTCAATTGAACTCTTAGGGATGAAATAATACCGAAAGGATAATAAGACTAGGTGAAGCTTGGATGGAGGTTCATATTCTTCAACAATTTTTCTGCCTTTGTGCCTATAGACCGAGTATTATACGTGAGTGTCCGTACCTTGGCTTTGAGTTTGAACTGTGACTTTTTCTTACCTAAGACAAATGGAGTTCATCCATATTTATCATCTGCCTGATGTATTCCAGTGAGAATATCCTCATTGGCACGTACTTAGGTAGTTTGTATGGAGCTAACTCACTGCCATATATCCTAAGTAGTGTAATTTTGGTAGAGATACCAGTCACCAGTCTTGGTCTGTTTAGATAGGTGCAATGTTTTCTTAATTTCTTCTTCAATTTTGGGCTCTGCCTTGCTATTAAGTAATTGAAGGAGTGGATGTACAAAAGAATCTATAAACTGAGAGAATGTAAACTTTGATGATGCTTCTATGACTAACTCTATCCAGTGAATCGCTAATTGATTCACTCCTTGCTCATCTTACTTGTTGAGTTAAATGTGCAATGAATCTCCCTATTGAAACAAAATCAAATGAATTATGACTGAGCTATATCTTACCACTCCTTGTGTGATAAGATTCATAAATTCTTCATGTATATTATCAGCCAAGAATTGGCTATAATTATACATGAAGGCAGGTTGATATTCCTTACTGAAAATGGAAAAGAATCCAAGGATGGCTTCATCAACCAGTTGATCATTTTCATAGCCTAATAGGTATGACAACAGGGAGATGATATGTCTAGTGACTTCAAAGAACATAGAAGATGAATAAGGTGGGTTTCTCTTGGGTAATTCAACATTTATAGCAGAAAGAGTTCAAAACTAAGGGCTCTCTGTGGGAAGGTGAGATTATTATAAAGGTCCATAAGAGATGTTGTTGAGAAATAGCTGAGGGAGTCATATGAATGTATCATAAGCATTTGGTTTATACTCTGAGCAGTGATGGTGATCAAGATGTTTCCATCTTGAGTCATCATTGTTCTCTGCACAGGATCATATTTGGCTTGACACGAAGTGATCAAATCATGGAAATGATGAGTTTTGGGAAAGAAGAACAGGGGAAAAATTGTCTCCTAGAAATGAATGAGATCTTCCTTATCTGTGTATTTCTTCTTTAGCCATAGATGCAATTCATCGAAATTGAATTCGTACTCACTATCTGTGACATTGAAAAGGGAGTCTATGAGGGGAAGATGATCAAGTTGATCAAGGTTGTAGATGGATTATCTTCTTCAACAATTTTCTACGTTTTAGTTTTCGGGGCCATCTTGCTACAGGGGAGGAAATTGAAAAACTGATTCAACTCAAGGATGAATGGTAGGAAAAATATAAATAGTGTGATTAGAGCTCTTGTTGAAATGGATCGAAGTATAAAATTAGTAAATAGTAAAGCCATGTGATATTTATAAGTAGAATTTAGCTTAATTTACCATTTAAAACTTGAATGTAGGCAATTTATTACAGTGGAGCGATTTTAATTTTCCAACAGGAGGGTAAAATAGTTAAATGAGGTTGGCAACAGGATGGGAGTGTATAGTGCAATGGCTTTATGATGTGGTAGCTTGTGAGTCGATTAGGGGTAATGGACGGGTAATAGATTTATTTTGTGGTGGCTTCTATATGGAGAAGGAGGTAATGGGTGGATGGTATGGCACGGGGGAGAGGTCAACCATTGCAAGGCTGAAAACCGCCAGCGGGATTTCGAGAGGGAGGGGTGAGATGGTTTATGATTTTAGGCTTTGGGGGATAGAAATGCCATGTGATTTCCACGTAGCAAATATTGGTGGCCATTGAAACAACTTTTCGGACCCCCCCCACTCGCGTTAATGGGAAACGACTGATGGGGGGCCAAAATGCTACCTTCATCGTTGATCCAGGCAACATTGATCGTGTCTGTTGAAAAGTGATGGGCGTTTATTTGGCACTGATTTAACGTTTTGTCATTTTGTGTCTTTAGACAATTAAGTGCCTTTTCCCTTTTTGAGCGACATGATAGAAGAAAATTAATCGCACATTTAAACTAGATGTCTAAAATTTAATTGATTTTCAACTAAAACAATATTTTCGTTCTTTTGTTTGCTTACATAAAATTTTATTTGGCTTTTCCTTCCTTTTTTAGGGAAATCTAACCTATCATTTTTTCTGATATGGACACGATATAAAATATTCCTAACATTTTGTTTTGTATTTTTATTTTTTGTCCATATCCTAACTTAACTTATATATATATATATATATATATATATATATATTATATATATAATATATATATATATATATTATTATATATATATATATTGTTTTTTCTCTCTAATATGCTAACTTATCAAAACCAGTATTGTTACAACATCGGCTCCAGGGGACTGCTGCCCCATGTGGGATACCGAGAATAAGAAGATCCAAGTGCCTTCTTCTCGCGCTACAGAGTCTTTTGATGAAATAGATACTCACTTGCAATTTTCAAAAATAAATAACTCTCCAAGTATTTACAGGTGATGCATGACCAAATGAAGAACTAGTACTGAATGTAATGTTTAAGATATTTCCCATTGACTGGCAATGATGAATACTCTCCTTCCAAGTTTTGTAGAATGAATGTATTGTTCCCTTTGACTTCTGCAATGCTAAATCGACCAAACCAGAGGTTGTCAAATTTTCCATGTTTTCCTTTATCTTCTCTCCTAGTATCCCATCTAAGCACAATGTCACCTTTCTTGAAATTTCTTTCCCTCACCTTTCTGTCAAACAGTTCCTTCATTTTGTTCTGATATGTCTTCAACTTATACTGAATTTCATCTCTATTTTCATTTAATTCAATAATTTGATTAATCCTTCTTGAGAAATCATCCTTTCCTTCACAAGATTCTTGTAGGAATTTCATAACTGGTAAAGCTAAATGAGTAGGACAAATTTCTTCCTTACCATAAACTAATTGGAAAGGAGACTTGCCTGTTGATTGCTTAGGAGAAACTTTGCTTGCCCAAATGGAAAGAATAAGATGGATGTCCCAACTCTTTTTATGGTCCTAAAGAGTCTTCTTAATGACCTTAAGTAAGCTCTTTTTGGAGGATTCTGCTAGGACGTTACCCTGTGGATAGTATGGTGTAGAATGGTGTAAAAGGATTGAATATTTTTGGTAGAACTCAATCATTTTAAAACTGTTGAAAGCCGTTGCATTATCTGTAATGATCTGTTGATGACATCCAAACCTTGATAGGACGTTTTCTTCAAGAAAATTAATGACAATAGTGTGAGTTGCATTTTTAATAGCTATGGCTTCTACCCATTTGGTAAAGTAGTCTGTAGCGGTTAAAATCCATCTGTGTTGATTGATTGATTGTTGATGAATTTCCCCTATTTTGGATAATACTGAGAGGGGGGGCGGGGTGAATCCGTATTTGCAAATCAATAATCTTTTCATTTCCATTATCAGATTCATATACGCTACTTCAGTTAAGGATACCTGCGTTTATACACAACTGTTTTTAATGAAACTAGTGTATATGCAGTAAACTTATGATTCAGTTAGTTTATCTTCACTGAGTGCATCAGATCATTATTAACCATATGAATAGTAAACAGGTGCAGTAAAATAGAACAGATCATCACACATAAGAAGCACACATGAACACCATGATATAAGGTGGAAACCCAATGTGGGTGAAAACCACCTGCTGCAATTCGTCTCTATCTTCTTTTAATAAGAAACTTCTTTTTACAATATTTCTATACTGGTGTAGTCTTATACCAGTACGCAGGCTTCTACCTACAGAAGGTTACAAGCCAGAAGGGAGCTACAACCCCTTTAGTTCTTGTACTATATGATGTACTAGTACGTAGATCCTGACCTACAAAAGGCTACAACCTTATCTTTTCTTCCAGTGACCATGTTTCATAAATTTTCAGACTGGATCCATAATACAAAACAATCACCACTGCAATACAATCATTAACTCTGAATCACCCAACAACCGAATCACTTAAACCCTGTCATCAAAACACAGTCACCAGAACACAGAGCAGAGCCCAGACTCCGCAACAACCACTAGAACCAATAACAACCTCAAACATCAATTCTCATAATGTATATGCTACTTGACTTTGTCGAACCAGCATGTATATACCCTTTCACTAGAGAGAACCCGCGTATAGATTTGAAAAATAATTACTTATACCTTCGCTGCAATTTTCAACTTCAGATATGCCTAGAACATAATATATAAAGGATAAAACATGCATCAATATTCAAATCTATTCATGATAATACCATATAATGATAATGCATTTTATTCTTCATGATCCTGGTCCATCAACCTTTATCAACCGCATAGGTGCCTCCTAGGTTCAGATCAAGCAAAGCGTCACAAACCCATAACCATCATAATAGATCTCACACTTCATCAGATATTCATCACTTGCACACTTGCCCCTCTTGGCCTAATGATCTTCTCCTTATATAGGTTTAGGCCTCTCTCAATACCGTGGTCCAAAACCACGTAGAGCCAATACCGTGGACCCAATACTTGGGGTCAACACTTCGGACCAAATACCATAGACCAATACCAAAATACCATGGACCAAAACATAGATTCCCAACATGTACGCGCCTTTCCTTCTGTAAATGTGCATGTGTATGTATATGCGACTTGGTATATGGTGAACCCACATGTATACGCTTCTTTGTCACATCACACCTACGTATATCTCTCTGATCATTAATTCTTTGCTATTTACTAGTTGTACTATGATCTGTCATCTGAGTGAGTTTCCATCAAGGAAAACACCTGTATCATACCTGTATCATAATGCCAACAATATCCCCTTTTTGACTTGATGGCAACAACCAGACCAAGTCACTCTCCCCCTTTGACATCAAGGGCAAAGGGTGGACCAAGATATTCTCTCCCTTGATATACATTCTTCTATCGATACTCCCCCTGAGTACATGCTGAAATCTCTGATTGAGCTCCCCCTTTGTACATGCCATGATGTACCAATCCGTCCATGCTTCCCCTGAGCACATGCTGAGTCTGCAAAAATATTTTTCAAGAGAATAACATGACTCTACAACTCAACTAAGTGAGTATGAACTTCCTATCACCAATGGCTCATACATACATGAATCTCCCAATCAAGTGGGGATACACCATTTTAACTCATCCACCCAACCAAGTGGGGATATACCAAATGTTTATACATGACTGAAATAGACATTATTACATCATCCTTCCTATTATCACCAAAATATGACCCTGATAGGCTACTGATCAGACTACCTGAGTGTAACTATTTCAAACCAATCTTTTAGCTAAGGCTTAGCCTCCTCAGCCTGAGAGGGCTCTCTCAAAAGGTTAATGATATTGATTAAAGACATGGATAGATGGCTAACTCTATGATTAGTGATTTTATATGTTTATAGGTTAAAATATGGAGACTTGCTACCATTGGGCTATGGAGTTAGTCACAGAGATAAGGATAACAAATAGCTCTTCTTATAAAACTAAATCTTGTATATACTTCAATGAAAGATTGATACATTCAGGAAAGTCTCAATAACTTGAAGTTCATAGGGGTCAGAGCATGTGGGCATGAATTCTGAGTAATGATACATCAAGGTATTCAAATGGAAAGAATTTAAAGTGATTGATCAGAGTTTAATACCTAAAGGGACTCAGAGCATGAGTAACCATGAATTTTGAGTAATAAGTATTAAAACATTGAAGAAAAACATCCAAAGATAGGACCCAAGAACTCAATTCACCATAGTTCAACACTTAAAGGAAGTCAGAGCATGTTCCTCCATGAATTTTGAGTAATAAGCATTAATAATATGGAATTAAATCATATCAAAGATAAAATATAAAGCTCACTGAAGTACACTAAGAATATCAACTTCAGAAAAGTCCAAACTGCTTCTGTATATATCAGTCCCTACACAACATTTACAAAAGTAGTCTTGTTCTATAACATTTTCCAACCGTTGATACATTAATTCTTCTCCCATATATAGATTTCATGTAGATTCCTTCCTCCAGCATGAGGGGAATTTGAATTAATCCTAATTTGACACCTATTGACACTTAAAACTAACTATTTAATACAAAAGACAGCTAACTAGGAGTCCTAGAGACCTAATACAACTAGGAGTGTAACTCCTTATTATGATTACAACAAAATTATCTAAACATTTAAAGCATTCTTTGACACCTATAACTCCATGAAGTCGAATTTGATGGTGCTCATAACCTTCCAGCTAGCCCTTGATGACTCATCCTTTTGTTGTTCCTAGAAACTAGGATACTGTCCCTTTCTCTGTTCTGGCTGAAAAATAGGTCTTGGGACAGAGCTCATAACTTTTCATAAAAAAATTATTTGGAATAAATGAAGGAGGATTTTGTGAAACATTCTATGTTGAATAAAAACCTCTCTTTATTTTTTGGAACATCTTTCCTACCGCCCAGAATGAGTCTTTTAAAAACAGGTGTAAAACAGAGAAATATGCTTGTGAAAAACTACATCTATAGCAGTTTCGGAGTGGAAGTTTGGTCCTTCATTTCTCCTATATCATAATGGATTTGAAGAAAGTGGAAGAGGATTTTATACTTCATTATCTTCGGAATGAAAACCTCTTTCACTTTTCAGAGATGATTTTTCCATTGTTTGGTAATCTGCTTGGAAGTCGACTGCTCGTTTTATAACATAAAACTTTGGAGTTCATAAATGTCTTTCCTTTCCTTGTTTTGCCTTTGCTAGACACTTATACTTCATGAATTCTCCATTTCAAACCCTCCTCTTCAAATAATATTTCCCTTTTTCTTACAAAAATGGTCCATCAAATCGCAATATGCAGCTACAACAGTTTTTTAGCGCGCTACAAAAATATTGTGCATTAGGCATCACTTACATCAGTTTCATAGCGCGCTACGAAACTGTTGTGTAATTTCAAAACACAATTTTCAGACCAAAATTTAACCTTTTTGAGTTTTTCTTTTTCTTGAAATGGATTTCTCCACATGTCATGAAGCTTGTTCAAAACTGAATATAATAAACACCATTCTTTAAGGAAAACTTTCAAAAGGTAATCTATATCAAAATTTAGGATTACCTTACTTGCCTTGCTTGAGCCTTTAAATAACTCTGATGTATGCTGACCCTGAGTTTTCCAAGTGCTTATGCGTGAAAGGAGCATGAGAATGACCAAGACCAATTCTTTCTTACCTTACCCTTTTCCTTTGAAATCTTTTCAGTGATAGCACTTCGCATGCAAAGTGGGGTTAAAAAATTCGGTCTTTTCATGACCTTTACATCAAATGATATACATGAATTTTATAACAATGATCAACAATATAAACAAGACCATGATAGTCATCAGCAACTATCGTACACCATATATGTTTTGCACCATAAGCATTTGTCACTAGCATCCAGACTTGTAACCTGCAATCCATTCTCTTGGCCAATCAACAATTAGTAGCAAGATGTGTCAATAAGCATCATCAACAAAGACTTCTAACCATAATGCCAACAATGCATTATTTGAAGCATATGCTCCCCCTGAGCATGTGCCAATGATCATATAACATGATTGAACCATTTCCTGAGTCTGTTCTGTTGCTTTTTCTTCAGAGCTCCATATATGCGACTCTGCAGCCTCTAACTTGCATATATACGTGACTGGTCTGACATAATATCCGTGTATGTGAATTGCAATACTGAAGGTCTACACTTTTAGTTTCCCCTTTCTCTATTATGTCAGCTAACTGAGTCATGCCACATCTTTCTATCTCTAATTCAGTCTTCTTCAATACCTGGAATTGTGATGATGTATAATCCTCTTGCTTTGGAGTTTGAATTTTGCTCTTGCATTCCCTTACTTTATGTCCAAACTTGCTACATGCATAAAATCTTACATGTTTCATGTTCCTTCTATTGCAATCAACTGCTTTGTGACCAAACATATTGCAAGCAAAACAATATCCCTTAAAGTACCTGGAACATGATGATCTTTCTGTGTGACTTTCTTGAACCATTATTCCTCTACATCTTGCTGCAACATGTCCAAGATTATGAAATTCATAACATTCAACATTACTCATCGGAGGAAATAACCGTTTATCACTTCCACAGTTAGGAACAAAAGATTTTCTTTTAAGAATTTCTTTCCTTGGTTGTTGCTGGGGTTGACCACTTATCTCCTTGTTGATCATTTCAGATTTTGCATTAGAATTCCTTCCCTCACCTTGTGAGCTAGATTCACTTTCAATAGTTTCATAAAAACCAAGACCAGTTTTGATAGCAGGGGATATTTGACTACTAAGAATATCATCCAAAATCTTAGTACTATCTTGAAATCGTAACAATTTATCTTTTTCTTCTAATTTGCCTTTTAAGATATTTACCTCAACCTGATGTTGTTCTTCCTTTTCCAGATATCGCTTCCTTATGTTTTCTTCAGCTTTTCTTCCTTCTTCCACTTGTTTCCTTAATTTGAGCACTTCATGTTCTTGTTCTTCGAGAGCTTCTTTATTCTGCTTCTTTGATTCTTTAAGATCTTCTTTAGAGAGAGGATCTCAGATTCAAGTCTCTGAATTGTTATACTCTGATCTTTTACTACATCCTACAGCTACTCCCTTACTCTGATTACTATCTCTAGCTGTTCTTTTAATCTGGTAACTTCTTTTGTTTCTATGTCCTTATTTTCATATGCCATGAGAAGTCTAATGTCTTCATCACTATTGGATGAGTCATTAATTTTATCATGAGTATAATAACTTCTATTAACTTCTTCAGACATATTTCCTTTGTTATGAGGGCATCTAGCACCGTAGTGACCAACTCTACCACAAGAAAAGCATGCTTACCTTTGAACCTTCCGAATCCCAATTCAAGATTCTTGACAAAATTTACCTCATATTATTCTTTTGAAATGTATCCTGATTCACTGAGTTTTTCTTTTCCATTTGCTGATACTTTAAATCCAGCTTCTCTCATATCTGATGGTCCTCCTTTTCTCATCTCAAAAGCAGTTAAGATTCCGTGAAGCTGCATCATAGTGATTTTTTGTAGATCCTCCTTTTCTTCTATGGCAGACACTTTGGGTTCAAATTTAGCAAACAAGGATCTCAAAACTTTATCAACTAAGAAAACTTCCTTAATTTCTTCACCTAGATTCCTCATACAATTGACAATCTCATCTATACGCAGGAAGTAATTAGCTATGCTTTCATTATTATGCATCTTAATTCATACCGTATTCTAAGAGTTTGAAGCTTAGCACGTTTTACTTGATCATATCTTTCATAGCTTAGAATGATTTTGTCCCATATCTATTTGGCTAATTTTCACTGCATGACCTTGACAAATTCTAATTGTGACAAACTTCCCAATAAGATTGTAACATGTTTGGCATTGAGTTCATATTGCTTTCTATCAGCTGTATCTGTAGGAATTGCTAATGGGTATGTATACCCTCCTTCCACGATTCCCCAAACATCCATTCCAAGCGATTGTAGATACATTGTGGGTCTTATCTTTTAGTAGATGAAATTGCTCCAATCGAAGATTGGTGGTCTAATGGATCCGTCTCTTTCTTGATTACTCATCCTGATGGATCTTCCTTCAATCGATCAAGCTTCTTCTGAAGGACCTGCTCTGGTACCAATTGTTGGAAATAATACTGAGAGGGGGGGGGGGGGGGGGAATCAGTATTAGAAAATCAATAATCTTTTCATTTCCATTATCAGATTCATATATGCTACTTCAGTTAAGGATACCCAGGTGTATATGAAGCTGTGTTTAATGCAACTAGTGTATATCCAGTAAACTTATGATTCAGTTAGTTGATCTTCAATGAGTGCAACAGAACATTATTAACCATATGAACAGTAAACAAGTGCAGTAAAACAGAAAAAATTATCACACATAAGAAGCACACATGAACACCATGATATAAGGTGGAAACCCAATGTGGGTGAAAACCACCTACTGCAATTTGTCTCTATCTTCTTTTAATAAGAAACTTATTTTTACAATATTTTTGTACTTGTGCAGTCTTATACCAGTACGAAGGCTTCTACTTGCAGAAGGCTACAACCTTCTCGCATTTTCCAGCTTCCACTGGAAGGGAGCTACGACGCCCTTAGCTCTTGTACTAGCTGATGTACTAGTACGTAGGTGCTGACCTACATAAGGCTACAACCTTCTCTTTTCTTCCAGGGACCATGTCTCATAAATTTTCAGAATAGATCCATAATACAAAAAAATCACCACTGCAATACAATCATTAACTCTGAATCACCCAACAATTGAATCACTGAAGCCTTGTCATCAAAACAAAGTCACCAAAACACAAAACAAAGCCTAGAACTCTACAACAACCACTAGAACCAATAGTAACCTCAAACATCAAATCTCATAATGTATATGATACTTGACTGTGTCAAACCAGCATGTAAATGCCCTTTCGCTAGAGAGAACCCGTGTACAGATCTGTAAATAATTACTTATACCTTCGCTGCAATTTTCAACTTGAGATATACCTAGAACATAAGATATAAAGGATAAAACATGTGTCAGTATTCATATCTATTCATGATCATACCATATAATGATAATGCATTTTAGTCTTCATGATCCCAGTCCATCAACCTTTATCAATCGCATAGGTGCCTCCTAGGTTCAGTTAAAGCAAAGCATTACAAACCCATAACCAGCATACTAGATCTCACACTTCATCAGATATTCATCACTTGCACACTTGCCCCTCTTGGCCTAATGATCTTCTCCTTATATAGGTTTTGGCCTCTCTCAATACCATGGTCCAAAACCACTTAGAACTAATACCTTGGACCCAATACCTGGGGTCAACACTTCGGACCAAATAACATGGACCAAATACCACAGACCAAAACTTAGATTCCCAACATGTACATGCCTTTCCTTCTATAAACGTGCATGTGTACATATACGTGACTTGGTATATGGTGAACCCACGTGTATATGCTTCTTTGTCACATCACACCTGCGTATACCTCTCTGATCATTAATTCTTTGCTATTTACTAGTTGTACTATGATCTGTCATTTGAGTGAGTTTCCATCAAGGACAACACTTGGATCATAATGCCAACACCCTATAAAGTCTACTCCCCATTGTAGAAAAGAAGCATTGACTGATACTAAGGCCAATGGAAGTGCTGAGAGCTTCTGTTTTCCTGCAAATATTTGGTATGGTTTGCAACTTCTTACTCTTCCTCCAATCTCTTTGAAAAGTGTGGGCTAATAGAAACCTACTTTTAAAATTTTGTAGGTTGTTGCTCTCCAGGCAGAATGTCCACCACAAAACCCTACATGAAACTAATCTATAATGAATTTTGTTCCATTCTCAGTTAAAAAGAGAAGAAGGAGATTAAGAAAGTCCTTCTAATACAAATTAGCATTGATAATGCAGTATTTTATGGATTTAAGCTTGAGAGATTTACACTCCTTCAAATCAAGATTAGGTGGACATTGAAAAACCCTGAGAAACTGCACAATATCCAAATATCAATAAGAGAGTAGATATTTGTGATCTATATGAACATGAATGTCTTAGTGTGGAGGAGGAGCTTCTTGTGGATTCTCCCCTTCTATAAGAAGAGGAGGCTCTTGTGGATTCTTCCCTTGTGTAAGACGCGGTTCTTGTGAATTCTCCCCTTATCCAAGAGGAGGAAGTTCTTATGGATTCTCCCTTAATATTAAGGAAACCAAATTTATCCCCAATACTTTAAAGTTGGATTCAGCTAACAATTTTTCCAAGTCTTTGCCTTTTACTAGCTTTGTGGTTTTAATTTCAAGGTCAAATTCAAGAATATTTTCAATCCATCTCCCTCTTCTCCCATCAGTGTCAGGCTGGGTCAAAACAATTTTAACAACATCATTGGGAAGATAGGCTATAATGTGGGAATGTAAGACATAAGTTCTAAAGGATTTAAGAGCTTTGATCAAGGCATAGGCTTGCTTTTCAATAATATCATACCTAAATTCAACATCTCTCATGACTTTGGAAGAGAAACTTAAGGGCTGATCATCAGAGTCTTCATTCTTTTGTAATAGGACAACAACGAGAGTGGTTTCTGAGGAAAAAGAGAAAATACTGAAAGGTTTAGCATAATTAGGGCTAGCAAGAGTTCGGGCTTCTAAAATGGATTTCTCAATTTGATCAAATGCAAATCTAGAAGGGACAGTCCATTTAACTTCATGATCATTTTTAAGCATATCAGTTGTATCTTTAACAATCTCAACATCGTTTGGGATAAATCTTCTATGAAAATTGATTTTTCCTAGAAACACTTGGACTTCCTTTTTGTTCCTGGGTAATGTAAAGTTTTAATTGTAGATACTTGCTTGGGATCAATCACTACCCCTTGCCCTGAGATGATATGGCCCAATAATTTTCCCTCTTTGATAGAAAAGAGTGACTTCTTGGCATTCAGGGTTATTCTAAATTTCCTTCACCTGTCAAAAACCTTCATCAAGTGCTTTAGATGTTTCTAAATAGAATTAGAAAAACATATAATATCATCAAGATAAATAATGAAAAGCTTATTTACCTACGCAACAAAAGCTATATCCATCGCCCTTTGGAATGTTGCATCCTGGCATACATGAATGTACCCCAGGGTGTAGTAAACGTTGTTTTTTCTCTATCTGCTTGATCTACCATAATTTTATTATAACCAAAAAGGCCATCAAGAATGGAAAGTCTGTTTGCTCCTGAAACATTTTGAAGTAGCTGGTGCATCTTTGGTAATGGATAGTTTTCTTTTAATGATGCTTTCTTTAAGTTTCTGAAGTCTACACAAAGTCTAATCTCTCCATTGTTTTTTCTAAGAGGAACTAAATTGGCAATCTAAATGGAATATCCTTAAGGAAGAATTATCTGAGTATCTAACATTTTCTTAAGCTCTTTTTCTATAGTATTTAGAAGAACTGGGTTAATCCTCCTAAGTTTCTGTTGATGGGGCTTTGCTTTAGATTTTAATAGATTTTATGTTCAATGGGAGTAGTATCATAAGCTTTCAAATTTGCATAGGACCAAGAAAAAATATGTTTATATTTTTTAAGCATCTTAAGATATTAAATTTTAACTTTAGTGGTTAAAGATGCATCGATTTTTATATTCTTAACTTCTTCACTGGTTCCAATATTAGCTTCCTCAATGTCTTCTTGTGGAGAAATAGATTGTGGATTTCTGGGGGTTTCATTATGATCAAATAATTTCTCCAAAGGGATAAGACCTTTGGGAATAAATTTGTTAGACAATTGTATGATGTCATGATAAATTATTTTTGGATTTAGGTCTGAATTATCATTTTCCTTGGAGGTTTCATTTGCATCCATATTATCCTCCTCAATTTGTAGAATAGAAAATTGATCTGCAAGTTGGAGGAAAGAATTTATATGTTCATCATCTTCAAATATTTGCCAATGCTTGATATTATATGGAATGGATGGCCTATACTTGACTTGGATTTGGTACCATGGATGTGTTTGATCCTGGATCTTAAATGAGCTTGCAGAAACAGCTAAGGACTCTGCATGAATATTATCGTTTCTAGAAACATAAGTTATGTTAAAAGCATTAAATGAATTTTCAATTCAATCCCAAACTTTATTTCTTTAAGACCTAAGCCTGGGATGCTTTGTATGGAAAATATTCCTAACCCATCTCACAATGAGTTTAGAATAAGTGAAAACACTTAAATTCTATACTTTTAAGCTTCTAGCTAACTCTAATCATAGCAATAAAGCTTCATATTCTACTACATTGTTGGTAACTTCAAAATCAAGCTTACATGATTGGGTGATATTTTCCTTTTCTGGTAAAATTAAAACTACCCAAGCTCCAACGCCATCTTTTATGGAGGAAACATCAAAGAAAAGTTTCCATACATCATCTTGGACATGCTTAGGGTTTTCGATTATATCTTCAATTTTGACTTGAGAATCTTGTGTTGTATTTGAGGATAATTGAAAACAACAAATTCTTGATCAATTGAATAAATGCGATGATTTCTTGGCTGGTTTGTTTTAGACAGTATGAAAAAATATGACTTCTCTATATAACCTAAGTTGTTCTCCTCCATAAATAGGAATAGTAGCATAAGACATGTCCATTTGGAGGGTCCCTCCTAACTTGGTACAACAGGGTCTAGAAAGGAGCATCCCAAATTTTGGAGGAATATCATTCACAACAATTTCTAACACTATGCTTTTTATTGGTATCTAAGCAAGGGTAACAACTAATTTTTTTTATCAGTCCAAGGCAGGGCACCCTTTTAGAATCGAAAGTGTATAGGTCATGATATGATCTGGTGATATGAAGATTTAGATGTTCCATGATAATGTTAGGCATTAGGTTATGTGATGCTCTAGAGTCAAGCATATAATTGTACAACATGGAATCATGGGCTTTCAAAGTTACATATAAATGAGGGACAAACGCATCAATCATATTTGCACTGGGACCAAAGACTACTGATGGTTTCTCATCCTGAAGTCTAACTACATCTCCTTCAACATCTACACTTGTGTTTTGAATCCATTTTGTGACTTGATTCTTGTATCTAGGGTTCTTGGAAAGTTCAAAAAGTGGAAGAGGTATTTTTACCCTCTCAAGCTCCCTTTCAACATTGAAGGTGGTCAAAAGTGTTTTATCCATGAGAGTGGTTTTAGTTGACTGATGCAAGTTTTGAATCAGAATAGTTTCAGTTTTAATAGATTTTGGTTGAGGTTCAATGGCAACAGAATCTTTTGGAGGTCTTCTAGGCCCTTCCCTAGGCCTTAAATCATATCTCCTATTTAGCTCAGCAATTAGAAATTATGAGAAGGCTTGATATTTTGATATTTGTGAATTTTTGGCATCTTCTTGGGATACTGAAGATTGTGTAAGGGGTACAATGGAATTTTGTACAAAAGAGTGATCTAAGTTATTAATATCTTCAATTATGGTCATGGTATTGTTATCAGATTATTGATCATCAATGAATAAAGGTGTAGGAACCCGCTAATCATTACCAGGTCTTTGAAGAAATTGCAATTAAGGGGTTCTTTTGTATTGCCCTTGGTTTTGAGCTCGAGTCTTAGCAATAATTTGTTGGACTATTATAGGTTTTGTTTCAATTTTTGCAATCCCGTTAGAAAGGTTCCTAAGAAAATAAGTAATTTCATCAATTTTCTAATATTCAAGTTTTGATTTAGAGGAGGACAAATCATCTATCTTAGCTTTTAGTTTTCTTTCTTCCTTTTCGGCCTTAACCTTAAGTTTACCAGAGGTTGACCTGTTTGCTTCTACCTCTATAACATTTGTCTGGATGTCTTCTGAGGTATTAGAAACTCTTTCCCTTGGAATAACTACAAATTCATCATCAAATGCTTTTGAAAACCTAACCTTTGCAGCTGCTACTGCTGGTTTACCATCAACAGGAATTTTATGATAGAGTTTGTTAGACCTTTTAATGAATTTAGCTACTGGTTCACCAAGGTTTCTTTTTAGTTCCTCAAATTCAATGAGAAATTAAATAGGATCTTCCTTTACCCACCATTGGTTTTTGAAAATAGTTATAACCTCATGCCAAGATCTGATAGAGTCAGCTCTGAGCTGTCTAAATCAAATCCTAACATTCCCTTCTAGAAATTGGACAAATAATCTCATAGAAACATTTTCCTCTTCAATGTTCATATTGTTAGAAAAACCTAAGAAGGATGATACATGATCTTCTGTTAAGAGACCTATTTCTCCATTAAATCTTGGCAAGTGTTTTAGGTATCCATCAGGAAAATCTCCCAAATTTGCAGGAAGGACTAGAGAAGCATACCTTTCTTGTACAATGGGCCGAAAATCCATTAGAGCTGGAGGAGTTTGAGGTGACTAAGTGGGTGTTGACAAGGAAGAGAAAGATGATGAGGGTGAAGGTGAATCGATAGGAGTATTGAAATGTGGAGGAGAGAAAGAGGGAGGAGACACTTTTAAGGATCTGAAAGGGGTCTTAATAACCAACTTATGAACTCTTGGTGGAAACTCTCCTTTACTATCAAACAAAGGTTTTGAACATACAGAAAATGTCTCTTCAAGATTAGTTGAGGTTGATGGAATTGAATAACGAGTGGGGGTGATGAAGTCTTGAGGTTTGAATTCAGGTAAATGGAAACCTAATTCTTCATGAGATGAACGTGATTTGGAAGGGATGGAGGGGACTTGATATGATTCAAGTGACTAAATTAAAAAGGTTGATTGAGGATCTACCCCTTTAGAATGAAGTTTAGAAACCCTAGGAGGTGGTTTAGTCCAATCAAGATGGGATGGTTTTGATGAGAAAGGATCTATAGATGAGCGATATTCAGGGTGTAAATTTGAAGATGAAGAAGAGGTTCTATGTATTCTCCTAGAAGTGGCTCCCATAATGAGTCTTTTAGGGTCTGGTAAGGGGTTAACCATCTCAGGATCAAAATGTGATCTAGTGTAGTTAAATGGATCCAACTTTAACCAATGGAATCGCCAGGTGAAAATTTTTGACCTATACCTTATCCTTTATTCACCTTAAAGGAAAGGGAAAATCATTACCCCAGGGAAAATATGGCTTTCAAACCTTCTGTCCCTCACAATGATGCCAATATAATGTTGTCCTTTGAGATAACCTGAGGTGAATTGGTTATGCCAAAGCATCTATAGTGTTTTGTTGATTTTGATTTAGTTGGAGGACCAATGTATGAAACAAAATATAAAAATAATGCTCAACGTCTTGAATAATACTAACAAGTAAACAAAGGGCTACTATTTAATTCCCATAGTGATTGAAGTTTTGTTGATGTTAAGTAGAATATGTAAGGAAATATGATTACTTTAGTTCTAGACCGAAATTAAATAATCATAAGCTAGAAAACCCTCAATTGATGTTAGAAGATTAAACAAAATCTACTTAAGATTATAAAGATGTTGACAATCTGATGATTTAGAGGGAGATACTTAAACAAATAGTTTAGTAACCCATTCTCTTTTAATGATTATAACTTCATAAAGGAATTAAGAATAATTGAAACACAGTTACACTTACCGAATTACTTTTAAAAACTTAAACATATGCACAATACATTATGAAAGGTGCACTGGAATAAATTACAAGAGAAACAAAACTGTGTGGAACAAAATTCAGAATCCTCTGCTTTATCATTAATGATCCAGAAAAGTTGTGTACATGGAATGATTACAAAATGCTTCTACAAGGGCACAACCCTTAATATCTCATAGAAGAGAGTTATTTATACTATTTTAGATAGTGAACAAAATATCCTAAACTAATTGCAAAAATAGCCTAAAAGAAAATAGGAAAGAAAATTGTTGAACGATGTGTCCCTCTTAGGGAGGGAGTTGTTGATGACTATTGCTTTAAGAAATGTGGTGTTGTCTTCTTGTTGGGATGAAATGTTAGTCAATTGTTTCACATAATTGATCCCACCTCTCTTCACTTGGTATCTCTAGATTTACCATTCTTCTAAATATCTCATCAACTTTGGTATACCTTTCAAAATTGGGTTTAGTGAGGAAAAGATGTCCAACTTCGTATTTGATTATGACGTCAGGGCTCAAATCTTCTAGAAAGGCTTTGCCAGTAATCTATATTTTTATCCTTGCAAATTTCCCGTTATCTACTGCAATAGTATATAACTTTTCACAGTAATCCTCCAATTTGACTAATTGATCATTCGATGACATTAACCTTGGTAAAACTTTCTTATTCAACAATTGAATTTATAATGAAACCTTCAGACTACAATGATAAAGTCTTCACATTTTGTTTTTAACTGAGTCAGTAGATTCTTCTTCATAAGGACTTTTTGATTTTCAAAAATAGTAGTTGTCCTATCTGGAATATTTATTTCTTGTAACTGTTGCTTAGTCTTAGAGTTTAATACTTTGATCATTCTTGCTGCTTCTTTGGGTTTTGTCTTCAATACTGCCCTCTGATTATCCATCTTTGTCCTGCATCTGACAATTAACTCTTGATGCTAAAAAATGCTTTGTATGGATGGCCATACTTATGTTATGTAGTGGCTAATATATAACTAGATGTCCTCTTTGGCTTGGGCCAAAGTGTCTACCTTTAGAGTCTTACTCTCTAATTGTTTAACCTTAAGATCCAACCTATGCGATTTTTGCATTTCTTCAACATACAAGGTGTCATTGTTTTACCTTCTGTGACTCCAGGGATTGAGCTTCTGGAGTAACTTTTCATTATGTTGTTTTTGTGCCTCTACATCCTGTGATAACCTTGATGTTTCAACTGTTGATGATGATGAAGCAATGCCAGTGGAAGATGAGCTTGGCTCTGTACATGCTATGGGAACTTTTGTTACTGGGGTCCCAACAAGCTATGTTGCCTCTTTTTCCTTGAGCAATTGTTCTATTTGCTCTTCCATATTCTTGATCTGTATGTGTTTCTCAATAATGAGCTTCAACAACTCCTCCCTGTGTTGTTCATTTTCTGTCATCTCTCTGGTTTGTGGATCCTCAGTTGAAGGCAATTTCAACTATTTCTTCAAGGCTGCTATCTCTATATTCTTTTTCTTCAGTATTCCTTCAATTTCTTTACAGTATTGGGGATCATATCTAATTTTAACAATAATATATCTAAAGATTTTATTTTGTTATCTTTTACTAAAGATGACAATTTCTCAATCTTAAGTTGTGACTACACATTTGACAAGGACGTTCTGAGCTTAAAAAGAGTCATGGCAGTTGTATTCATGGATGAAAATAACATTTCAATTGGTTGCCTCTACACATCCATTTGATCAATAGGATGTGTCTGGTTTACATCACATGAAAATATGGTCTTCTTATAATCTGTCGTGGATTTGGGAAATCGAATCTGAGCCTGCAAAAATTCAATTTGCATCCTTCCCCTTTCACTGTCAAAGGCAGAGAAAAGTATGTTCTAAGAGGTGGATGTCCATTTCCAAAACTGACTATACACTTCTGACTTGAGACTTTCATTCTTTTGTTTAATTTCGAGAAATCTTGAGAAGATGTTAGTATCTTCTGTTGATCTGATCTCAGTTGACTAAATAATCTCCATAGGTTCAGCTGAAGATGGATTTGAAGAAGTAGAGGGAGTTTTGGGATCATTAGTCCCTGCTAATGAAATATATTCCAAATATCCAAGATCAATTATTTCTGTTGGCTTTCTCTCTGCTGACATTGACAATCTGGTGTTCAATTTTTTCTATAGTATAAAATACTCTTTAACTATTTCTGTCGCTGGCTGAGTTTCCTCTCTTGGTCTTTTGTGTTTAGTACTCTGAGTGATTGGAGTATTTACCTGTGGCGTGATTAAAAACCTATTCATCTGCTTCTAAGAGAGTTCCTTTAGACCATTGCTCCTGGTTCATAACCTTCTCCAATTCTAGCCTGAGAGTATGATTGTAAGGTGTTGCCTTCAATTGAACTCTTAGGGTTGAAATGATCCCAAAAGGATCATAATACCAAGTGGAGCTTCGATGGAGGTTCATATTATTCAACAATTTGTCTGCCTTTGTTCCTCCACACCGAGTATTATAGATGAATGTCTGTACCTTGGCTTTGAGTTTGGACTGTGACTTTTTCTTACCTGACACAAAATGGAGTTCATCCATATTTATCATCTCCCTGATGTATTCCATTCGAAATATCCTCATTGGCACATACTTAGGCAGTTTGTATGGAGCTAACACATTGCCATATATCCTAATTTTAGTGTAATTCTATTACAGATACTAGTCACCAGTCTTGGTTTGTTCAGATAGGTGCAATGTTTTCTTAATTTCTTCTCCAATTTTGGGATTTACCTGGCTATTAAGTAATTGAAGAACTGGATGTACAAAAGGATCTATAAATTGAGAGAATGTAAACTTTGATGATGCTCCTCTGACTAACTCTGTCCACTAAATCAATGATTGATTGAGTCATTTCTCATCTTGCGTGCTGAGTTGAATGTGCAATGAATCTCCCTGCTGAAACAAAATCAAATGAATTATGACTGAGCTATATTTGAAGACTCCTTGTGTGGTAAGATTCATAAATTGTTCATGTATATTTTCAACCAAGAATTGGCTATAATTATACATGAAGGAAAGTTGATATTCCTTATTGAAAATGGAGAAGAATACAAGGATGGATTCATCAACAAGTTGATCATTTTCATAGCCTAAGAGGTATGAAAACAGGTAGATGATATGTTCAGTGGCTTCAGGGACCATAGAAGATGAATAAGGTGGGTTTCTCTTGGGTAATTCAACATTTTCTGGAAGAAAGAGCTCAAAAATAAGGGCTCTCTGTGGGAAGGTGAGTTTATTATAAAGGTCCATGAGAGTTGTTGGTGAGAAATAGTTGAGGGAGTCAGGTGAAGGTATCATCAGCATTTGGTTTATACTCTGAGCAGCGATGGTGATCAAGATGTTTCCATCTTGATTCATCACTATTCTCTCCACATGATCATATTGAGCTTGACACCAAGTGATCAAATCAGGGAAATCATGAGTTTTGGGAAAGGAGAACAGGGGAAAAGCTGTCTCTCAGAAATGAATGGGATCTTCCTTATCTATGTATTTCTGCTTTAGCCACAGATGCAATTCATGGAAATAGAATTCACATTCACAATCTATTACTTTGAAAAGGGAGTCTATAAGGGGAAGAAGATCCAAGTCGATCAAGGTTGTAGATGGATTCTCTTCTTCAACAGTTTTCTTTGTTTTAGTTTTTGGGGCCATCATGCTGCAGGGGAGGAAATAGACAAACTGATTCAATTGAAGGATGAATGATAGGAAAAATATAAACAGGGAAATTAGAACTCTTGGTGAATGAATGAAAGCAGAAAAGTAGTAAATGGTATATCCATGGGCTATTTATAAGTAGAATTTAGCTTAATTTACCATTTAAAACTTGACCGTAGGAAATTTAATACAGAGGAGTGGGTTTAATTTTCCAACAGGAGGGTAAAAGGGTTAAATGAGACTGGCAATGCGATGGGAGTGTATGGTGCAACAAATTTAAGACATGGCGGCTTGTGAGTGGATAAGGGATAACAGACAAGTAACAGATATATGACGTGGCAGCTTCCGTATGGAGAAGGGGGTAATGGGCGGATGATATGGCATGGGAATGGAGTTAAGCATTGGAAGGCTAAAAACTATCGGCGAGATTTCGGCAGGGGGGCGAGACGATTTATGGTTTTAGGATTTAGGGGTATGAAATGCCAAGGGATTTCCACGTAGAAAAAATAGGCGGCCATTGAAACAACTTTTCAGACCCCTGCCCTTTCGTTAATGAGAAATGGTTGACGGGGGGCCGAAATGCTACCTCCATCGTTGATCTGGGCATCGTTGATCATGTCCATTGAAAATTCTTGGGCATTTATTTTGCACTAATTTAACATTTTGACATTTTGTGACTTTAGACAACTAAGTGCCTTTGCACTTTATGAACCACATGATAGAAGAAAATTAATGGCGCATTTAAACTAGATGCCTGAAATTTATTTGATTTTCAACTAAAGCAATATTTTTCTTCTGTTGCTTGCTTAACATTTTATTTGGTTTTTCCTTCCTTTTTTAGGGCAATATAACGTATCATTTTTTTTGATATGTACATGATATAAAATATTCCTAACATTTTGTTTTGTATTTTTCTTTTTTGTCCATATCCTAACTTAAACATATAATAAATATTTTTTTTTCATTTTATTTCTTCTAATATGCTAACTTATCAAAACCAATATTGTTACAACAAAAGGTATTTCCATCATGAAAAAAAGATTGTATTGTGCTAATAACATGGAGCTAGCCTTAATTTAGAATGTCATTCCTTTGTTGTTGAATGGTTCCACTAAGATTCAACCATTACAAATAATCAACATCGACTCTATTACATCATAGAAAACTACATCCTCACACTTCCACATTACTCTCTCCAATGGAACGCATCAACACAAGACTCTGCTACGAGCTGCTTATAGTGCACAAGTTCCATTTGAAGACATCCAAGTCGACTCAGTCATTCTTCTTAAAAACATAGCTTGCACAATGATTCAATAGTCTTCGTAACGCCCGATATTGGTCTACACCATATTCCGTTTTTTTGTCTTCTACACTCTTCCTGCATTATGCAAAAACATAAATGGAATCTACATTATTTTATTTATTTTTCATTTACACAACATCCATCTGAGTTGTTGAACTTAAGGTTGTGAGGCGTAAAGCAGCGTTGAGAAAGGACACTTCAATTCTACTACATGCAAAGCAATAACATCCCAATCTACCTCTTCATCAACAAATATCTTTCCCTCTATGGTAACTCCAATGAATATGTCCATAACTACAACTATCTAATTCAAGGTGTTCAATCACTACCGAAAGTATTGGTTAATCCAAGGTACAGAATATCTAAAGACAACATTGAAGATTTACAACAACGCGCATGGCTGAGGTAAAGTATTTGTATTTGACCTCATTGATCATGATAAAGATGAGATCCACCTTTCTACATTTATTGAATTTGTTGAATATCTTTATAAAATAATCTAAGTTTGGAATCTATACATTGTTTCAAATGACACAGTTAAAGAAGCGAAGCCAAACTACAACCACCTAAAGAAAAAATGGGATATTTACTTGTTTGTTACATCCACTGTGAAGCCATGTTTGGTAGATGATCTAACCTTTCCTTATCAATGCTTTCATTTCATAATTATGACTAAAATCAAGCTTGCAAGCTCAAATACCAATGTAGATGTTATTAGTGTTGTTAGCTCCACCTCACCTGCCTTGAAAAATTGACGAAGAGATGGAACTAAAACACTAAGGAAAACACTCACATTAAAGGAAAAGTCGGGTTTAGAATTGATGTAACACTATGGGGAGATCATTATGACTCTATAGGAAAGAACCTTGTTGAATTGTGCTCTTTTGACAACTCACAAATCCTTGTAATCAAGGAAGGTTTTGTATGTGAATTGAATATAATCAACATAGGGATAGTCTCCACTAGGACTCTTATCATAAATCCAAACATTGAAGAAACTCACCAACTGCATACATGGTTTTGTGAAATAGGCTATAACTCTTCCTCTCCATCTTTAAGTAGAAACTAAAGCGTTGCTTCCAAATGAACCCTAGCACAAAAGACACTTCAAGAAATTACTTGCTTGCGAGTCTCTGAGAAAGAAATATGGGTTTCGGTTCATGCAACTCTGATTGCTCTTCACATGGATGACTTCTATTTTCTTGCATGTCCATTAGACTTCAATGGAAAGCAATGCATGAAAAAAGTAATGAAAAATTCTAACAATATTTGGCATTGTACAAAGTATAATGACAACTTCCGAGAATGTGACTACTGTTACAAAATTTAAATTGAGTTACATGACCACATCAGGAATGTAGAAAATGTCACAAATTTCAATGACATAGACAATGAGCTGATAGACATCCTAGTAAAAGACCTATTCCTACCTTCTATCGAACTAATTGATCTCCAAGAAATTTATGGATGTATTTTAGTCCATTGCTTCCTGCTAAAATTTTACATAAAAAAAATAATCTTCAATGGTGTTTAGCCCTTGAAAACAATACTCGTTAATTTAGAAGAAATTCAATATGACTCTACATGCAAGGAGGTCCTCAAGGACGCTCATGAAATGTCCATTACACAATGACCTATTATTCACCACCTTTGAACGCGCTTCATGGTTGGCAGGAACTCTATTGTATTGTACATGAAGTATCATCTCTATATAGATCATTGTTCAATACACTTTCTTTGACAATACCCCTTTTCAATAATTCCAACATATGTATGTTTAACCCTTCACAATTTACATAATGTACATATCAACAAGTATATGATCGTCAATTCATATTTTTTTCCCTTTCTCATTTATCTATTTATGCAATTGTTCAATCACGTTCAAATAAGAAAAAACTAGAAATTTTCTTATCTTTCTCTATTTCTATTAATGTTTGATGCTACAATAATGTATATTTTCGCACCACTCTTGTTCAATAATTTCAACATATGTATGCTTACCCCTTCAAAATTTACATAACCTATATATCAACATCTATTTCAATATCAATTGAATCTTACTTCATTGTTTATATGTTTATAAAATTAATTTTTATCTGTTTACCTATTCCTACTATCATTTTATGATGTTCAAATAAAAAGTTTGAATTCTAAAATTGTAACACATTTTCTATGTGTAACAACTTAATTTTGACTCATTTTAAATTACTTGTCTCCAAATTAATAATAAATTATTTTATACTTTCTTAGATATGCCATGCGACAATCAAAATGCAGGTAAAAACACACGAAGGTGTCTTCTTTATGCACAAAACAAAAATACAATAAATGCACGCCGACAACTTCTTTATAAATACCACAAAAAATCTATTGCTTCCACTACATCTCTTCCCACCTCAAGTGCTCTCCCAACTGTGAAAACCAGTTCACCTCCTTCATCAAAACCAATATCCTCCCTTGCCCTTAATGATGAACACCCTCACTTTCGACAAAGTATATATAAACTTTCTACCATGCATGTTTTCATAATATGAAGAGTATCATACCCAGGTATGAAAACAATGCTTTTACATGGAAAAATTTCTTCTTTTCATTGTGCATCATCTAAAATTACCAATTTTTTTTCTCATGTGAACAACATGGACCCCTGCGAACAATCGTATGTCCTTCAAAATTTAACACAAGTTGAGGAAATTATCACTCCACATGTGAACCCCATTGTACAAGTCGCTCATGCTCGTGGTGGTCAATATAAATATAGAGGCCATACAATTAGATTCCCCCAAAACATCACTGCTATGATCAAATACTTACCTCGGATGGTTTCTGAATTGAACATCCTCATTGTCAAAAGGAATGATCCTTCTGAAAAGGCTTATGAATTCTTTGTTTGCAATTCACATGTACTTGCATCACTTGAAGACAAACTAAATCATGATCGCTACTATAAGGATATCTAGCTCAGCCCATCTACAATTTATACTTTATGATATTAACCTATAGATATTTCTTCTCTTCTTCATAATGTAACATGTTACCACTCAAACTAGCAGTGGACATAAATGAAACTCCTAAAGGGAAAATGTTGGGCCAAGGTCAACAAATAGAGACTTAGTCCACTTTCACCTCAGCTAAGGCTCCCTTCTATTTACAGACTTTCACTGATGGGAGGAGACCCAATATATTATGGAGTCAATGATGAAGGATAAAAAAATAAGTGTAATGAGTGCCTCAAATAATCCCTTTCCCATAAGAGCTTGAAGGACGAAGATTACTTGACCTAACCTTAGGTCCACTTGGTCTTGTGTGGTCCCATGCGCTATCAAGGTTAATTATTCAAAGATCACCTGGAACCGAAGTTTCCACAATAATTTTATGGCTTAGGGATATCCTTTATTAGACACATACTCAAAGCCTAACCCTTGAAATTTTGCCCAAGCCCTCCGTATAGATCCTTCCATATTGTATTCCAAGATAAGCAAGCTACAATATTGAGCCTCTCTTGTGAATACGCTTCTAGGATCACCCTTCATCCTATCTTTGATATACTCATCTTTGTGATCCTTATCATACCGAGTCTCCTCCCATAGGTGAAAGTCTGTAAAGAGTAGGGAGTCTTAGCTGAGGTGACAATGGGCTAAGTCTCCATTGTTGCCCTTGATCTAGGATTTGCCCCTTTACGAGTACCTTTTAGCCCCATTCTAGTTTGAGCAGTGACATAGCCACCTCCTCTTTTGAACCCCATCAAACCATAGTTGATTCTACTTAGATTCCTAATGTCATGTCAACTCCATTAGATATCCAACCTTCTTCTTTCGTTCCAATTCTCCCATATTCATGTATTGAACTTGAGCACATTTGTGCTTTTTTTCACTCGGCCCATCTAAATTCAACAAGCTCGATGGCTTGGCCTATAATATCTTTATTCCTTATGAATGAGTAAAACACTGAAGGCCTCTTTGCTTTGGCATTTCCCACCCTCTTTCCTACAAGAATTTTCATGCTCACACAACCAAGAAGTACAAAAATTGAGATGCATGAATATGCTTTACACTTGCTACACTACCATGATAACCGATTTAGTCATCATATAATATTTTACTACTACCTATATAACATTCTAATGTGCCACCATAGCCAAGCAAATGCAATTGTTTTTTTGAAGAAATACATTGAGAACAACTTACCAACAACTGTTTTAGATCTTTGACAATGACTTCGTGACTTCCCAGATTTTAAACTTCCAAAATAAGTCACGCACTTCAGTTCAGGCTTATGAGAAACATGCTGTTTTTGGAACAATAAATAGTGTGAACTAACTGATATGATAGCGCAGATAAGAAGCCCTACATTGTTGTTCACTCTCATTGTAGCTGATACAAAATGGCATGACTTACACATGATCATACCTACTATTGTCCCCTCCACTTCGAACAATAATTACCAATGGAGAATTCAAAACATAATTAAAAGCCCACATCCAACAACACACTATATGCATTGCAAATTTACAATTTTCCTTGAAGAAGTCCTAAAAAAAGGCCTTCACATAGTTGATTATTGGTGCAGGTATTTGTTTTTCATACCATTCTTCTCTCCATTGATTTATACATTGCAATTTAATCTGATCCAATTTTTGGCTTCCATATTTTATTTAGATATGAATGGGAACATAGAGGATCTACACACATACATGGCTTCCTTTGGTTGCAATATGCACCAAATATGGACAATCGCGATTGGAACAATGAAATGAAATTTTTTGGTGTTATGAAATATTTTGATCACTTTGTAACTACATGGATTCCATAACACCTCCAACATCACAATCCTGCACTACACCAATCAGAAATTCACAACCCATGCCTTCTTGATACATCATCAATCTTCACATCAACCCATTCTGAAGACTATGAAGAGCTTTTCAACTATGTTCAATATGACACAAAGTGTCATGAATGTTCCCTCCTTCACGAAAAAGACAATGGTATTAGTTGTCAATATGGAGTACTGTGGGAGTTAAACTCCACATCTTCAATGTTCATTGATGATAAAGGTTGAAAAAACTACACCCTTTCTCACAATGATGATATATTAAATATCTACAATTTCGATCTACTTTCTATCTCGAGAGCAAATGTTGATTATCAACTTGTTCTATCATGCCATGTTGCGTTAAGATATATTTTAAAGTATGTAGCAAAAGCAGAAACAAGATCATAGAGCTACTGCCAACTTTTATCATGTCTCTCGCAAAACACTAATCTAGAAGCACCTATTATTATTGTCATCCAAAAAATACTTACAAAAACCATTGCAGATAGAGGCATTGGGGCACAAGAAATATGCCATATGTTACAAAAACTACCCCTCTATCTCTTCAGTCGTACAATTTCCTCTTTGAATGTTCCTAAAACAATTTTCAAATGTGTTTCTCAAGGTTTCGAGAATCCCATTTTGACACCAACATCCTTGCATACATGAATAGACCTGTTTCATTGAATTCGTTGCCCCTCCTTGACGCTGCAAGCTCTTGGTTATTTTATTCCCATCAAAATAAAAACTAGTGGAAACAAATATTCTATCCAATGATTGTACCTATCTTGCTAGGATACATTGTTACCCCTTCCTTTAATGATCCTTGTTATGCCACTTTTTGTTGGAGTGAACTACTACTGTATTTCCCTTTCCACACAATCTCTAGTGACATTTGTTCCACTGATGAGTAAATAATTGCACACTGAGAACAAAAGAAAGGGACATATACACCATGGCATGTCGATTGAGAAATTGAAAATCCACAAACCCCACAACCTAAAGATCAATCTACTCCTGTGACTACCCCTTCCAACCCCCCTCCTCACCCCATGCAAATGAATAAATGGAAAATCTGCTCTCAACCCCACCCAAGCTACAATATTTAAATTCATGACCTTTAAATGATTTGTGATCGCGACTTTGATGCTAACCATAATTGGTCACATACTTCTATCCATCTCTACTTGTAATAAACTACCATAAATTTCGTTGAATTCAGCCACTCAAATATTCAAAACCAACATCATCATTTTTCAAACCTCCCCCAAGATCACACATTCTCTCCCACCCAAAACACAACTTTTACCATTTTTCCTTCTCACTTCAAAACCCCGTCACCAAAAAGCCCACTCAAAATCATAATACAAGGGACATCTGGACATGAAAATATCATTTAATTAAATATCTACAACATGCATTTATAAAACAATCCCCAATAGACACAAACCCTTTGATATTACTTGCACGCATCAGTGTTGCATATTTCAACATAAATGCCCTTATAATCCACTCTTCCCTTTGTATCCCTATCCAATCAATGCATCCTCTTTAAGGACAATCTCTCCTACACTTGCAAGAGAAACTTTGTCATGTAGAGTACATCCTCATTAATGAGATGATCTTCATTGGTCCAAAAATTGTTTCTCGCATTGATGATCTCCTGAGAGAAGCATTCCTCCTTAATCGAAATGCACGATTCAGAAATCACTCCATTATCCTTGTCAGAGATTTAGGCCAGCTTCCACCTATGAAAGACATTCCTCTATATGTTGTCACATCATGTGGCATTGCACTTTGGTGCAGCTTCGATGCATTCATAACACTTTGAACTATTTTTTGGCAACAAGGTGCTAACCCTTCCCAGATTTGTTTCTGACACACCCTCACAAACCTCATAAATGGAACACCTACTCTTGAATATTAGAAACTCCTAATGTCAAGGACAAATTCGTCTCTTACACATGAAGAGAAACAAACATTTCAAGACTCCATGCACCTTTATGAAACGAACAAATTAGTTTCTTTGCATAATAAAACAATTCTTAAAAAAATGAACATGGCAGTAGCACTTTTCTTTGTAGAGAAAAAAAGGCAACAAACTTCTGCTACAACCAAAGATAAACATTTGTATTCAAAGTTACTCTTATGCGATGAACAAAAACTTATATTCACCAGCAACTTGTGGGTAAATACAAACCTTGTTAATGATGCACTTGGGAAAGTCATTTCAATTTTTTATTCACCTGACTCAAAGCCCCTAGAATTTCCATCATTCATGGTAGTCGACTTCAACCAATATAAAGGAACACCATGGGGAATTTCACACCCAACATATGTACCCATTTCCCCCAACACAAGGGGTGCACTCCGATAGATACCAATTCAAATGGCATGGGATTTAATGATACACAAGTCACAAGGAATGACATCAGGCAAAGCAACAGTAGACATTGACACCGAAGAATGCCAAGGTTTAACATTCACTGAAATTGGAAGAGTAAGGTCATTGGAAAACATTCAAATCAATGCAACATTTCCATTCTCACATATTTCATGCATGCACGAGAATCCATATCTAAAACATAGAGAACAAGAGGAATCATTGCTTGCATCAAAATCTATGCATGAGAATACACTCTATCCAACCATACATTTTGTCTTCCAAATTTACCCATGATAAACACCATTTGCTACTTAAACAAATTTCACATATGTTTTCTTGCTATTACATTTAACCTCATATTGTTTTATTCTTATTTTGAAAAAAATCATATTTACTTTATTTATAATAAAACAAATGATTTCAGCATACATGTCCATTATCACTTACTATTTCTCTTTTCCAATGACCAAGATATATGGATACAGACTACTTACACATGTTATATGAATATTGTCGTGTAATTAACTGGCAGGACCTTTCCTTCCAAGATATACAAATGAGGATCATGCCCCGACTATCATTGCCTCTTTATCATTTGCGTCTAGCCATTGAATTGTTACGGAAGATAAGGAAATTACTAAAAAAAAATAATTCACATCGATGAAAGAGACGCACAGAAGAAAATGTGGGCTCAGTTGAAGGAACAAATTTCACATATTGGCACCAAAATAAACATCAATTGGTGTTGTTGATTCCATGCCTAATGATGTATATATGATTGGTTTCTCATTGTCAATTAAATCTATATAACGTCACATTATTTTATTTTATATATTTTTAGTCATTAACTACCAAATACAACTCTATGTATATAGGTCCTGTTCCATTGAACTCTTACACCATATGTAATATTTCAAACAAAGGCATTTCATAGCATGTAGAATAATGTTGCTAATTTTATGATAAAGATCATCAAAATTATATATGATTCAAATTTTACTTATTGACTGTTGTATATAAATACTTGTTAATTTTGTCACTTTCAATTATAGCACTTTTCACTCAAATGATTCTCATGAAGTACATGATTTGAGTCTGTACCCTATTCAAAAGGGCTACGGAATTACCCCTTGATTTGTTCATGTGAAAAAATTGATTCAATTGGTAGGTATAGAGGATATAAATAAGAAATTGATTACGTGAAAACCTTGAATAATATTCATAGAGCTCTAGGTAATCATTGTGGCAACCAAACTTTGCTATGTCATATTGATAAACACTCGTAGGAGAGCTCAAAAATTTTGTAGCTGTACAATGAACTAACACCTCTAATTGGGGAGTCCACTAGTATGTTCTATCTTCCCTGCTAAATATTTAATGTGAATGCCTAAATTATTTTCATTCTTTTAATGCTTCCACTTTTAAACTGACTTTTTTGTTGTGAGTAATCTCTTAAAATTTTATTGCATAGCTTATATCTCACGAGAAGAGGTAAGAGATTTAGTTATTACGGTATTTCACATAACAACTACCAACTTACAAACTAATCTTCTAAAAAATACAAATATTTCTCTCTCTCTTGGAGAATCACATTTGATAAGGAGGCCTCGAGGATGTGGAAAATATTTATTGTTGTGAGATGTAGCAAGATTGTGGAATAGGAGTGAAGTGGTAATCCAAACACCATCTCAAAAGGAAATATTTTTCCTCCCACACAAGCCATATATGTTATATGGTACGCTTTAGGATCAATTACTCTTTCTAGTATCTGATAGCAGTTTTAAATATCAGAGCGATGAAAATTTGTTGAGTTACCTTAAAAATATGTCTAATTGGTTGATCTACTTGGAAAAACTAGAGGTTTTTGTGTTCGCTATGACTAGGCAGATGTATTGAGTAGAAATGAGCAACAAAGATTAGCATTTGCTAGGCCTTTCCTTCATGAACCCAACATGGTTTTCTTGGATGAATCTACAAGTGTAATGGATTTGGAAAATGAAACCTAATTATATTCTTTGTTAGAAAGAAAGATTGAGACCTATATATCCATTGGTCATAGATTATCATTAGTTTAGTTTCACACATATATTCTAGAGTTTGGTGAAATCGTTAATTGGACAATATATTCTAAATTTGACTTTGAAAGGTCAAGGTTTCATTCTATAAATTGATATAAAAATCTCTGATTTCATACTCATTTGATAGTAATATTGTCAAATGTCAAGCTCGAGCAGTGTTTTGTGCATTTTTTCATTTAGCTTAGATTTCTATGGTGATAATAATAAATTAATGTATCGATTATATTTTTAGAGGCATCATTACAGTTCTTGGTCTATAAAAGCTAGAATTTATTAATTTCAAATCGTTGAAATAATCAAGATATGTGTATTGTTACCTATTAAAAAATATTCTCAATTTCTTCATTTCTGACCATATGCTGAATTTTCAATGTAAATACTTTAAATTTGGAATGATGACATTATGGAATGTAATATTATAAAGTACAACTCCTTGCAAAGTTGTACAGTAGATTAGAAATGGCACTCAATAAAATATTGTTTTCAAAAGACAAGCGTATGTAATAGCTTTAGAAGAAGTTATCATGACTTCCCACTTCAGTATAGATGAGATTTATAGGTACACAATTGTTGTTGTATCATACTTTTAACTATTGAAATAACTAGCATATTGTACCAATGAATATTTTCTCAGTCACTGTATTACTATACTAGATAAACTCAAATATTAATGTTTCACTAGTAATTCAAGAAACCTACTCCGAGATAGATGAGCATATCTAGAAACTTAAGAAGCTTCCAGGATGATTTAGCACTTTAGTATAGAGGAGATTCACGTGTACACAACTGCTACCTTATTGTGTTTGGAACCTGGGAGATATTCAAATAATCAGGATTTAAACATGGCATATTGTATCAATAATAAGAGGTTCCAAGTCACCATGTTTGGCTTATATGCTTAAATTTACAATGCTATCACTTCATATATATAGAAATTATTGATTCCATCATAGGATGTGATATATGAGTATCTATATTTGCAGATTAGTGTTATCGATAAAAAGGTAAATGAAAACCTTATTTAGTCATGAAAAAAATCATACTCTCAAAAAATGGGGATATCTGATAGCTTTGGAAGTGGTAAGAACAAATTCCTACTTTAATATTGATGAGATTCAGGTGTACAAGACGTTTCTTCAGGAGCTCCATAGTTGATAGGATCCTGTCTATTTTAGTATTTAGTAAACAATTCAAAGGTCCACACAAACACAATATATTGTGAAAATAAATATCACTTGTTATAGTTATTATTTAAAGGCCTTATTTTTGCTAAGTTCTATGTTTTGGCATCATTGATGGTATTTATAACCGCCTAAAGAATTTTCTAAGGGATAAGTATGGTAGTGGTTGGAAAATTCCATTTCCATATTGTACCCATAGTAAAAGATAGACTAATATATTTGATTTTGTTTAGATGAGATTGGAAGATTAACTTAAACGACATCCAAGGATGCTTTCTAAAAGTTCAAGGTGTACTTCCATTACACTCTCTTTTTTGGCTATTATTGAGCTCTTTGTTATAACTCAAGTAATTCATGTTTCTCTTTGTTATAACTCAAATAATTCATGTTTGAATGACAACTTTGCAAGATATGGGTAATGGAAATATCTCAGTGAACTGGGATGTACAATTATGTTCTTTTGGGTCCACATCCCACTCACTTTTAAATATTAAATTATTAGTTTTTAAATATAAATAATTATAAATAACCTTTCCTCACTCAACTTTCCTCCTCTAATTAAAAAAAAAACCCTCTCTTGCATCTCCATTCCAATCATAGTAATTTAAAAAAAGTGCCTTTTTATCTTTATCCAGAGAAGACTCATGTTCATGTTCACAAATTCCAAGAACTATTATTTATATAACACTTTAAATACCACTTCATGGTCTTTCCCGAACCCAAAAATTATAATATTCTTACATAAAGTCACCCATGTTGTTTAGCCAAGGTCTTGTGGGTAAGAAACAAACTTCTTTTTTAACAAAGTTAGTGTCAAATTTTAGGTATTTAAATTAATTTTAGGGATTAATATATAAACTAATCCTGCAAAATTGACGTTTTTATATATTGGAAGTTATATAAACAGTACACAATTAATTATCCATTAAATAACCCATTAAATAAGTTTGTAGATTGTAACCTTGTTCTGTATTTTATTACCTGCATATAGGAAATCTTGCATACTTCTTGTCACTTGTTACCAACAAAATATATTTTATAAAGGATGTAAGGAGTAAAAGCCATTACTTACCGCCAAAAAATGAGGAACACAAATCTAAGTGTTAGAAAAATATTAAATTTAAGGTATAGCAACAACTATCTACTAACTTGTTGATATGTCTACTTTTGCACACTATTTATATAGGAAAAAATTAACAAGTGGACAAATTTAATTATTTTTATGTGAAAATTTTGTCCAAATTTGATAATATTTTTTACAAAAGTTATACTTCTATCTAATTGTGTGGGAATTTTGAATATGAAACTTTCTTTAAACGAATTTAGTTATTTTAAGAATATCCAAATTTGCAAAATTGTAGAAAGAACAAATACATCAAAAGATGTGGAAGCACGACGTTGGAATGTGTAATTTGCGTTGCCAAATGCCACTAGGCATAGTTCAGGAGTGTGCTCATCCTAGGTGAGGGGGGAAGGGCAGAGGCTTCCAACATCCTCCTCGTTGACATGCACATGGGGCTAAGAAATTCAACCAGGATATCCCACAGTGCACTCCATGCATGGTCACTAAAATGGAGGCTCTACAGATAAAAAAATACAGGGGATGGCCTCTTGGCATTGAGAAATCTACTTAGATGTTGCCTACAAGATTAGGAAGAGGTTATAAATGTGGTGGTAATCCAAGTTATCAATCTTTCCTTTGATTTAGTCCATGCTTGTGTAGATTTGTGTGTTTTTCTTAGAGCCATGGGAATTCAGTTCCCTCCACTGCCTTCACCTCCAACACCATCCATCTATTTAAGTAATTCCTCTTCTTCTAGTTCGATGGACTCAGTCTTTCAAGAGGCTACACTGTTGAGTTCCAAGAAACTGGGGCCAATGGGGGTGAGAGGAGGGGAGTAGGGGGCCAAAACTTCTGAAAAACAAAGCCCATTAAGTAGCTTTGAGGAGAAGACCTATGAATAAACTTGACCATTGAGAAAAAAAGTGAAGGAAGAGGCCACTATTATCTAAGTAGTAGTAAGAGATAAGTAGCAGGAGGTGAACCCACAACATGGCACAAACACAAGCTTAAATCTGACATTAGTTGAATTTTAGCGACCACCTTGGTTGATGGAAGGTCAGGATGATCCCTTCATCTAACTCTCAACATGGCCTCGATCCCAACTAAGAATCAAGAAAGGATTTCTTAGCTTCTAATGTTTATTCGGATGTTAATTTTGTTTTTTGATGATACAAACTGGTTTCAAAACATTCAAGGAAGTCATTTAGTTTCCCATCTATGGGAATATAGTTATGCCAAACTAGTTCTAGACTAGATAATTGTAGTCTAGAAAAACCTTTTTGTTTTTTTTTGCACATGCTCAATCTAGGCAATGTCTGATAAAATCTCTTTATATCTATACTATATGTAAATTTCCAAAAACTCTTTATCTATATACAATATCTAAATTTGCAATAATTCGATAAATCCTTCTTTGCAAAAACAAAAACAAAACAATGATTTTTATTAAGATAAAATTATTAATTTTACAAATAAGCGTAGAAATTATACATTATTGGTTGTTATATAAAAAACTTGGATTTTTTAAAACTGAAAAGAAAATTCAACTGTATAAATATTTTTTAATTCTTAATGAAATTGTCATTTTTTTAAAGATTTAACTATACAATACTAGTATAAGTATATTATTAATAATTATTTTTAAACTAATAAAATCAATTTTATTATTAAATTTTTTAATATTTAATACTTTATTTAATTTTTCTTCGTATTTGTTGGACACCTAATCCTAAATGGGCTAGTGTGGAAGCTAAATAGACTAAGTAGTCCAAGGGACCTTGGGATGTGAAACCCAAGAATCACATAATGTACTATAAATGTATATCATTTGTCAATAAAAATTGTATTGCATGTTTTATCTTTCATATTGCTCTCGCTCCCCATGTGTGTTTAACATGGTATCAGAGCCATGATGTGTGGCCTGTGTAGTTTTTTTTCTCAGGGTTTATCCTTTAGCTAAAAAAAAATGAGATGTTGTTATTCCCTGAGCAACTTGTCTGAGCTGCCTTGAATAATGTTGGCCTAGTCTTCATTACCTGTAACGCTCCATTAATTCTGCCTACCTATTCTTCTGAATACAATAATCGCTCTCTGACTCTCATAAACGTTTAAATAAAAAAAGAACGTCATTACACCTGCGCCTCTACTTCCTGACAATTCACCTGATTATTCTCACCTGCTTTACTGAATGTGTTTGAATAGCCATTAAACTTGAAAGTTGTGGCACACTGTTTGCATAACGTTTGGCATAAACAATGTTTGAGTTTTGAATGTGTGGTTTGAATGTGTGTTTTGAATTATGGGGTCCGATCCTTCCTCCTTTGGCTATCCTGACAGAGAACTGAACAGTCAGACCATGTGGATTCTCGACACTAGTTGATTTCGTTGTCGCTATATCATTCTCAATTGAAACGTTGTTCCTTTCAAAATTTATCGTTTCAAATTCTATGGATGCCATCGACCTGTTTGTAAGTTGTTCAACCTCATCCTCTTGTGACATCGTACCATCTTCCCTGAGCTTGTTTTTGGAAACACATTCGCTGGAAGCATCCTCGTAAGTGCTCTGATGTAAGGGTCAGCCTTCAATGCTTCATGTGCATATTAAGTGACATTGTGGGAGATGGCTCTTCCTTTGGAATAGCAACAGTTGTATCATAGATATCTGGAACAAATGACCGAAGGTTGCTGACAATTGAAACAAAGCCCTTGGTACGTGGAAGGAGCAGATTGCATGGCACTGGAAGGCCTGTAGATCTAGCATACTCTTGAGCTGCAACTAACTTTGCTGTTGTAAATCGTGTCCCCTCTACAAAGAGACCCAACCAAAGAGGTCGTGGAAAATCCCTCCACTTGTGTAATTCTTCCACTGGAAGCATCCTTCGATTTCTACTTTTTTCTTTCATTAGCACGCACGAATGTATAGTTGGATAAGTTTCAATTTGGGTTTGACCAATTTATCGAGCTGTTTGGAGCTTCATCTGGAGGATTGAGAGCAGCAGTGAGGACTTTAGACATCGTGGAATACGAGCCCTCCCAGGAAGACCTCAAAGCGTTGATGGTATGGAGTCGTTATGGTCTGTGGATGCTGAATGAGCAACTACAGTTGTGGTTATTGCTCGAGAAACAAGATTCTGGTTTCTTGAGAAACAATGTTAATTAACGGAGTAATGGCCGATTCTCTTGAGGAGTTGCATAGGATATCATGAGAGTTTAATGGTGGCTTGGGTTCAATGGAATGAGCGAATTCAAAAAGCACGAGAGTCGTTGCGTTTTGTTTATGCGGTGACAGTAGCGCTCAAATTATTTATAGAGATTTCCCCTACAGGAGTCTCAGATTGCTGGCAAGCAAGCACTCTACTAGAAACCAAATGACATTTGAGGGATGAGATTATGTATTAAAGGAGCTCACTTAAGATAGTTTCCACGGGATTGACATTGCGATGTTGCTCTCTTCAAAAGAAAAAAAAAAAAGGTCTCCATAGTATAATTCTGACATTGTTGTATACATTGATCGCAATTGATCTCTACACTTTATAGATGTATACTCTTATCATTCTTATATATATGGAATGATCTCGACACAACAAAGTTGATGTATAATCTATAGCCCCCATTACTCTTGCTTTGATAGTCAATTTTACGACACTTTCTTTTTGACAAGTTACTCGCTCTCTGATATGGCACAATCATAATATATCATTGTTGCCGCAGTTTAATGGATGGTTCAGTTATATTTTTGTGGTATCAGAAGCATCTGCTTTCTCTTCTTCCGTTCTCAAATCTCTGTTGACAATATGAATAATCTTGCCGCCATATTTTGGAACTAAAATATTTGTTGTGGATTCAATGAGAAGTGCCACAGTTGCAATAGCCAATTTTCCCCTGGTTCCGTTGCATTTGGTATACATGTAGTCTGCTCAACAACTACCCGCTCAACACCAATATTGAAGGATATGGTAATATCCTGGAAATTTTTTGAAGATTCTCAGGATATTTGTGGCTTGCCCTGCGTTTTTCTTTAATCTGTAGGATTTTCTTTGTGTAGCTTGATGATATTTAGCAGCTGATAGTTTTGCAGCAGTCGAGGGATTTCTTCAAAATATTAGAGGATTTGGGTAACTGTTGGCTAAATATAGAAGGAATTGGTGATATCTATATAATTTTCATAGTTTCAAGATATCTCTGGTTGGTTTTTTCCCTTTAAGCTACAGGGCTTTCTTGTGTAACTTGAAGATATTTAGCAGCTGACATTTTTCTATGGGATTTTGGAGGATTTTTAAGGTGTATAAAAAAGGCTAAGATTGAAAGAATATTAGAGTTATTGAGAACTCTAATCGTATCCACTGCTCACAGCGCAATCATAATCAATAAAGACATTATTGCTAACATTCAAAAATGTATACAAAATGCACAAGAAAAGATTGAGTTTTTGGAGCTTGAGACAAAGCTATAGCAATGGAGTCATCATTCTGAACCTGTTTCTGTTCAGAAGATTGAAACAGAATCCCATAAACAGCAAGTCAATAATGTGACAATTCATTCAAATAAAGCAGCAGTTGTACATGCAGATGCAAAAACTCAGTCTGCACTTCACAAGCCCATCATCAGACCTTGGGAACAACTTTTCCACAACAAGCACATAACCAGTCTTGGATATGACAAGGACTTGTCCTTTCATATTCCAGACTATGCCAAGCCCATCCATTTTCAGAGTGTTGGATCTATTCATGACAGTTCACCTGCTCTTCATGACAGTTCAGCTCCAGCTGTTCTAGATTCTACTCCTCTTCCACCACAACAACAACAACAATAGATTGTGAAATGCCAACACGGTGATCGAGTTTGTTATCTGAAAGATCATTGTTTTGATCTTCATCCATGTATGCACTGTCATAAAACCAGTCATTCTTCACACAGATGCTTCAGAAACAAACGTCCTGCAAGAACAAAGATTCATCTTAGATGGATCACTTCTTGGCAATGGGCATCAACAACCAAGACGATATTCCAAACACATGTCAGAACTTGTTCCAGAGTATTCAAAAGTATTGTAGCTGAGTTTTCTCCATCATCTCACCTTATATATGACAGGGGGGAAATGATGGTCATCTACAAGCTTCAAAGCCACATCAAGCGAGTCTAAGCCACAACCTACCACACCAGTCTCAGAGTTGTAGCCAGAGACACAGATGCCCATGAACATGCCTTCAGTTGGCAATCTGGAACACTTCCTCTAGCAGAAGACTTTAGCTTCTTGCCTGTTTTGGAAGAGTTCGGGGAGAAAAATTGAGAAAACTTCCTCTAGCAGAAGACTCCAGCTTCTTACCAATTTTGGAAGAGTTCTAGGAATTGCATTAAGCATTCCAGAGTTGTTGGTCATCTTTAAACCATCACAGGTTGAGACTTCCGTTTTCAGGTTGAAGTTTTACCTTTTATGTGGGGTGAGACCTCCCTTTTATGGTTGAAGGTTTCCCTCTTTAAAACAATAGGATCACTTCCACTAGCAGAAAACTTCAGTTTCTTGCCAGTTTTGGAAGAGTTCCAGGAAGTGCACTAAGCGTTCCAGTGTTGGTGGCCATCCTTAAACTACCGCCCTTTATACCAACATTTCAGAGAGCAAATTCAACCTAGTGCTGCCATGCACTTTTGCACATTTTGTATTACAGCTCTCTTCTTGGACTCATACATAACCCTTTGGATTAAGGGGGGGGAATGTTGGACACCTAATCCTAAATGGGTTAGTGTGGAAGCTAAATAGACTAAGTAGTCCAGGGGACCTTGGGATGTGAAACCCAAGAGTCACATAATGTACTATAAATGTATATCATTTGTCAATAAAAATTGTATTGTATGTTTTATCTTTCATATTTCTCATGCTCCCCATGTGTGTTTAATAGTATTAATAATTTTAAAGATTTACATTTTGCACTTACTAAGTATTATAATTAAATATACCACTTTAAAAAATGAAACCTATAAAACCTAGGTTTTATATATCAAAAAAAATATATTAGATGATAAATATGAATATATTATTATAATCGATATTTTTAATATTTATTTTGGGAAATAAATAATTCTTAACTTAATTTACAAATAGAGATATAATAAAATTGAAAAGTGTGAAAATTTATGGGATAGTTTAATTGACAATGGTTATATTATAAAGTATTATGTAAATCATGAAATTTAAGGTTCAAACTTCCCATAAATGAAGTTAACCAAAAAATATTTCATTAAAAATAGAAAATTTTGAAATACATTTCATGGAAAGTTAGTTTTTATATAAATATGATATTTAAAATGAAAGAACAATAAATGTAATTTTAAAAATTTAAATATCAAAATATCTATTTTTATTTATAAATAATAAATGAGGAATCCCCCAACATGGGTGATAATTCACACTATCTAGGTTAAAGATGTGGATCACCCTTGGGTTTGATAGCCACCTGGTTCATGCAAACTCCACAACTGACTTGCACGAATGGTTTCAATTCACTGCAATGGGAGTACTCTTTCACTCGAGGTTTTGGTACGATATCTCCCTCATAACTCATAGGGTAATCATGGTTATTCATAATTATGCAGATTCATATTCATGGAGGTTGTGTATGGGTAGTTTCATGCCCAACTTGAACAATTCCTTAGGTCCATTTATAAACCAGGAATGCTATTAGGTAGGGTCATCTCTCCTTTCATCAATGTTTATGCCTTCTCCAGCCATGCCCAAATTCCCAATCATTTCTCTTCATTCGATAGTTGTCCCTCTCATTGGTCTACATAGGTCCTCACAATGGTGGAATATTAGCATTGCCTTTGTATTTTTCACCTTTCCTTCTCCTCAAAGAGTACGGGGAATAGAGGGGTTCTCCTAGCCTTTTCACTTCATGTTAATGGTGTGTCTCTCACATCAAATTCTTGGCTTGATTTCGATAATAGTTTTGAGTGTCATTCATCTCACGAGCTTCTCTTTGATTCTTTAAAAATGACTCCCACTTTGCATGCCCGGTGTGGTCTCAGTCTCGCGGGCTCAACTCTGTTAGTAGTGGAATTTGGCTCTCTATCTAGTAAGCTTGACTCTATTAATGGTGTTAATTAAATGTTTCCCTCTTGTTTCTGTTGAAACTTATAGTTCACCGAGGCAACTTTGTCAATTTTGGAATTGGGATCTCAATATGGTAAGCTCAGCACAGTTAGTTGTCATAATTAAAAGCCTCAGCCTTGTGTTCCTGGGAACTCATGGTTCCCTAAGCGATTTCTCAAGGGGGATTCTCTCAATGAACCTATAACATATCACGTGCATTCGCGACATACTAAACAATACCCCTAATTTGACTATATATTGGAAAATACCTCTAAAAGTCACATTATTTAACTCCCTACCAATGCAAATCCAATACACCTTCCCAATTTAAAAAACCCCTACATTCACTAGATATTGTAGGTATCCATTTTTCATTAACATTTTTTATACCCCTTTATATTTTGTCACTAACTTTGAGCTCCATTTTTTATACATGCTAATAAAAAAACCCTTTAACCCCTATATATCCCCTAATATATTATGTAATTTTTCCCACGATATATATCCCCAATATGAATGTACGTGGTATGGTATTGCTCCCCCAGTGAAGACCCTGTAGATTTCTCCTTGCCACATGGATGGCTCACCTAGCTCATGGTTTGTTGCTATGGGGGTGGTGTCGATGCGGTGGACAAGCACAATATGGTAGTGTGTAATGGCTTACAACAAATGAGAACACTTTGAAACAACATATGGTCAGTGAATGGAATGCTTCTACAGGGCTCCATAATAGGTTTTCTCATCATCCTCAGTGGATGGTATGCTCTCAACATGATCCTACATGTCATGTAGCTTCTTATCACCATGGATGCACCACTTGGTTAATTGGTAGCTCATGGGTGGTGCATTTGAGGTTGTCGATGTCACGACCTGAATCAACACCACCCTTGGGTGAGTCGAACACCCAACTGGGCACATATGACACTTACATGTGAGTCATGGGTAGAAGCACACCCAAGATATGTTAAAATTGTGCAGAAGTAGTGGCAACGCCCGCTCGACTCATGTTTGGTTAAAGTTGTGCAAATGACAATTGGTTAAATCTGTGTGATTGAAAGTGTGTGGTGCAGCGATCAGTTAAAGGTGTGTTAGGTGAATAAGTTTGGTTAAAGGAGACACAGATAGTTTGGTTAAAAGTGTTGGGTCGAGCGCATGACTAGGGGTGTACACTTGGTAGGGGACCCACACTCAGGTGTGTGCGAATAGAGCGAAGAGAAGAAATGAAATTGGTGGGTCGGCTCATTCACGATATAGTGAAGGGGTGTGTTGGCATACCCGGTAGGTCAGTCAACAAGTTGGCACACCCAGCATAAGACACGATTGTTTGATAAACATTGTGAATGTCACATATATATACTCAATGGGTGGCTTATCAAGGAGCATCCCCAAACCGAAAAACATACAAATAACGATAGTCAGGTAGTGAAAGGGGCCATGGGTAAGGGGAACCGCAGGTTGAGTTCGAGTGCACGACTAGACATAAGTCGAGGGTGCAGATAGTTCGTGCAGTTGTTTCATTGGGTTGCAATGCGACAGGCCATGCGCGCGCCTAGGAGGGCATGATGAAACTTGTGGTTGTTGTATTGTGTAGGTTGTAGCAACAAAATTGGGTAGAGCATTGCATCCGAGAAGGGGCAACCTCCCCTTGTTAAAATACTGTAAAATTACAAAATTATAATGAAAGTTTGAATTATTGAAGATTTTTGTTTGGTATCATTATTAGCATGTTGTAATTGATTATGGTTATAAATTCCTCAAATAAATAATAATAAGAAATATGAATAATAATGGTAGGCATAGTCTAAAAAAATAAAAAAATACTAAGTGTATGATTCTTGGCAGTGTCGCACGATGCTTTGAATGGTGTGACCAACTTGGGGGCGTGACAGATGGTATCAAAGTCAGTACAATGGAAAGAAACAAAGATCAAAGATATATGTAGGTTGGGCCTCTTGAGGAAAAGAAGTTTTGGCTGCACAGTTTGGGGCTTTTTAACTTGGATATTCATGGTAGAATCATCCAATATTTGGTCGACACAAGGGCCATACATAACTTTATGATGACAAGAGTAGTAAGGGAAGTTTGCATGCAGCTTACACCCAAGGAAGTGGATGACAAGGCAGTGAACTCAAGGGATAAAGTGTTGGGATTGCCAAGTGATGTGCGTGTTTGAATTGTAGATCGGTAGGGTTGTTTGAACTTCAATGTAATGGAGATGAACAACTTTGACATGATATTTGGGCAAGATTTTATGAAGGGAAACAAGGAAACTTTTGTACCATTTTGTGATGAGATTATGTTGATTGGAGACAAAAGGTTGTGACTTTGCCTACTCACCAAGAACGTGCAACATGTTTCTTCACTAAGTATGCATAAGGTGAGGTGGAGGTCAGATGTGGAGACATATGTGACTGTCGTTCGAGAGATTTAGGATGACGATGGAGTGGGGATGACCATTCTAGACAATATTTCTTATGTATTAGCCATGTATGCAGATATAATGCCCGATGAGTTGCCGAAAGTGCTACCACCGAGACGTGCAATGGACCATCTCATTAAGCTAGATCAGGGGAAGAAACCACCAACAAAAGCTCCTTATCGATTGTGAAAGCCGAAATTGGAGGAACTAAAGTGAAAGTTGAAGGAATTGGCTGATGCAGATTTCATATGACCTTCAAGGTCCCCATTTGCTGCTCCAATATTGTTCCAGAGGAAGAAAGACATAAGTGAGTTGCTGATGTGATGTGAATATCATGCATTGAACAAGAAAACAATAAATAGCCATTATCCATTACCACTTATAGTAGATTTCTTTGATAATCTTGCAAAATCCAAAGTGTTTTCGAAGCTTGATTTGAGACATGGGCCCTATTATTAGGTGTGAATAACAGAGGGAAATGAGAATAAAACAATGATAGTGATGAGGTATGGAAGTTTTGAGTTATTTCTCAGGTTGTTTGGGTTGTGCAATACTCCTACCACATTTTTCACTTTGATGAAGGATGTCTTGCATCCATACTTGGATTTTTTCGAAGTAATATACTTTGATGATATCATAGTATTCAGTGACAACATGGAGGATCACAAGAAGCACTTGGCTTTGGTATTTGAGTCACTGAAACATAATCAGTTTTTCTTGAACAAGTTGAAGTGTATGTTTTCTCAAACTGATATTTTTTTCCTTGGACACATAGTGGGTCAAGGTAACTTAAGAATGGAGCTAAGAAGGGTGCTGACAATAAAGGATTGGGACGAACCAAGGAATGTCGACGAGATGACAGTCTTATTGGGGATGACAAAATACCAACAAAAGTTTGTAGAGGGTTATTCCAAGGTGACTACGACATTGACAAACTTGTTGAAGAAGGACAACCGATGGAGTTAGATTGAGGGATGTCGTGGAGCATTTGAGGATTTGAAGAACATGATGGTTACAACACTGATACTGAGGCTATCGAACTCCAATAGACCATTTTACATGCACACATATGCTTATGATTTTGCAATTGGGGAGTACTTTTGCAGGATGGACATTCGGTGGCATGTGAGAGTAAGAAGTTACAAGATATGGAGCGACGATATCTGATCCATCAGAAGGAGATGACTGCTATCATCCACTGTTTATAGATATGGTGATGCTATTTGATTGGAAATCCATTTTCTTCAAACCTGACAACATTGTAGCGAGTTATTTTTCATCCCAACCGAAGTTTTCAGTAAAGTAGGCTCGTTCAAAAGACTTCTTCCTAGAGTTGAACAAAATTACTGAGTACAGTTCGGGTAGACTCAATGCAGTTGCAGAATCCCTCAGCAAGAAAGCATAATTAGATGCATTGGAGGAGGAGGGACAATCAAATGTTGAACAAAATAGGAGTCGAGTTCATATGACGGATGATATGTAGAGTAGGCTACGTGCGAGTATGGAGACTGATACTCAAGCAAAGAGAATTTTGAAGCGGGTGAAGAAAGGGAAGACGAGGAAGTTCTTTCTATGAGATGGAATCTTATTTTATGGTTACCATCCTTAGATTCCAAAGTCATTAGGACTTAGGAGGCACTTCTTGAAGAAGTGCCATGATTCTACTTGGGCTGACCACCCACAGCAATGTCACACTTTGGCATTATTGGAGAGAGGGAACTTTTAGGAGAAGATAAGGCAAGATGTAGAGGAGTAGTGCGTATGTGCATCATTTCTCAGCAAGATAAATTGGATAACCATAGAAAGGGAGGATTTTTGCAGCCTTGCTGATTCCGGCGAGACCTTGGATGAGTGTTTTGATGGACTTCATCAGTCAATTACCGTAGGTGTAGGGTTATAATGGGATTATGGTTGTTGTTGGTGTACCTTTGAGTATTGTGTCAGATGGAGATCCACATTTCACAGCGAGATTTTGGACCACATTATTCAAGCTATTCGGGACAAATTTGTTGTAGATTTCAAGTTACCATCGAAGAATAGATGGGTGAGAAAAATGCATCAACGCATTACTGGAGAACTACTTGAGACATTATGTGATGACTGATTAGAAAATTTTTCCTAAGTTGTTGGATGTGGCTCGACTTAACTACAACATGCAAAAGAGTTCAACGATAGGGTGTAGTCCATTTGAGTTGGTTAATGGGCAGATGTCAGTTGCCCCATATATAGTGTTATCGAGAGGATATGTGAGGAGCCCACATGCAAAGAGTTTCTTGATAGCATGGGAGGATTCCTTGGAGTTATCACGAGTACATTTGATACATATGGTAGACAAAATGAAGAGATGGGTAGAAAAGAATAGGAGGGATGCACACATGGATGTTGGGGACATGGTTCTTTTGAGGATCACCAGAGATTAGTTTAGCCACACAAGGGGACCACACAATCTTTGACAAGAAGGCATGAAGGGCCATTTCAAGTGAAGAAGTGAGTTGGTGAAGTGGATTATGAACTGGAGCTTCAAAACCACATGTGTTACAAACATCCTACATTCCATATTATTTAGCTGAAGAGATGTCGACTTGATGTAGATCATCTTGAGAGAGCAACATCACCAAGGGGACCAACCATGATTGCGGATAGACCGAGCTTAGTTTTGGACAAGATCTTGGATCTCAAGACTATAGGAGTCGAGAGTGCCATGAGGAGGGAGTTCTTCATTCAATGGAAGGACACAATAGAGGAGAGTGGTTGGGAGACAGAGGATTCATTGTGGAGATGGAAGAGACAGTGTAACGACATTTTGGCATGGATAACAGGGATGCCGAGGATGACAATGACTCGCGGTGGGGGAGGATGTTAGGAATGCGAGTCAACGTCACTGCCCTTAGGTAATTAGTCATAATTACTTTTTCAAGCACAACTCTCATAATTCTGCTATCATGTCTACACATGTAATGAGGGATTATGTTTCCTTTTTGTCGGCTAAAGTGCTGAAAAGAGACCCTTGCAATCTTAAGATGCTCTACCTGTACTATTGCTATGTTTTTTTTGTTTGGTAAAAGAACGAATCAAAATCTCTCCTATTTGAAGAATTTCTTTATTATAAATAATATAATATTTATATATTATTTAATTTCAGATTTATTATATATAAAATGAGATCATATATATAATTTGAAAAACAAAATACTTAAAAAAATGATCTCTTCATGTATAATAATTTGAGTGTGTTTATTTTCTTTTAAATCTACGGTAGGAGGGTGTTCATTTAAGACACTACATGAAAAGGTCACCCATTTGATACTTAGTGGGCAAAAATCCAATCATGATAAGGTTTGGTGTAGCACAAGTGAGTGTGATCGCCAAGTAAGTTTGACAACTTAGATGCCCCTCCATCACCACACATTAAACATGCTAAACATATTCATTATTTTTAAAACTCAAAAAATATGATATCTTTAACAAATAAGATAAAATAACATTCTTTACCATCCAAGCCACGTCATTATTTTTAAAACTCAACAAATATAATATATTTAACACATAAGATAAAATAACATTCTTAAAAAATAAGATAACCTTTTATAGTTTAATTTGTTTATATACTAATCTTTCTGATTCAGCATGAAAATGTAAATCCTATAAATCCGTTCTATTTAATCATACTATCATCCATATAATTAATTTTTAATAAAAGCATCCACAAAAATTATATTATCGAATATTTACCGAGACCACTTTTACTCATTTTTTTTTCAAAATAAAACCATAATTTAGTGATTGTGACCCTAAAACCCTCTTCCCTTCCAATACGATCACTCCGTCCATGCTACATTTAGCGTGTCCTCGCTGCAAACGCACTCATGGCTCACTGACATCTACTGAATTTTTTTCAGTTATGTACCGTAAAGTATTAACGCTAGTGATTCACTGACGGATGGTCCAGTGGTAGAGGATGGGCTTGGAAGTATAGCTAGATTCGGCTCTCTCTCAGCCTTTTACTGCTTATCATGATTCCGGTATCAGGTGGTAGTTGTAGTAAGAATTGACTGTACAACGAAACCATGTGGCTTTCACCAGGTTTGACCGGATAGTGTACCAAGGAGGTATGCTTTTTTCTGGCTTAACATGTATATCTGACTGACTCACCAAACAGAATACATGTGAATTAGGAAATTACAGGCTAGTCCGTTGGCTGGTCATTCAATCACCGAAGTAACCTGTGTATTATTCCTATTTTCTCTGGTACAATTATTGCATGGTCCGAAACACACATTCAATTCCCATACGGTTTTCTTTCGGTTTCTAAATTATGGCCGAATATGTTAGGCGAAAGTTGGTTTTCAATTAAGGTCACTGTTAAAGTTCGAAATCAAATTGGTAAATGAAAGTACTTAATTTGTTAGAAATCAAATTGGTAAATGAAAGTACTTAATTTGTGGGACAAAGCCCCCATTGATCGGTAAATGCGGCGTTTAGATGAAAAATTTCGAAATTTAAACTTATAACCTCGAAAACACATACTCTTAACTAAAATATACATGTTTGATTCCTGTCAATGATGTTGAAGTTACCAACATGGATTCAGTGTACATGGTCGCAGAATCAAACTGAGTAATGAATTTATTTGAATAAAGTATCTCGTCCAGCTTTACATCTTAGAAACAAACTACAGTAATAGTTGGGAGGAAAGTCCCTTTCAAATCTGGCTTGCAGCGAGACGGCATCATTAATGGCTTCAAAACTGTCATGGATATGACCCTTTTATTAGAAAAATTCAATCAATGACTAAACGTATGGTTACAGTGGAATGACCTAAACATATGGTTACAGTGGCAAGAATACAATCCTTTTGTTCAAAATTCAAACGATGACTAACGTTAGGGCAGCAGTGTCCTTGACATCATCCTTTTAGCTAATATTTTAAATATGGAGTATCGTCTACGTATACGTTAGGTCAAAATTTTGAATATGGACAAACGACAAGTTCGAAATCCCCAGGGACCTTCACAGATGAAGTGTGGTTTACGTTTCTGACTCTTTATATGTATATTGTTTAATTAGCTTGATGCACGTCCTAAACCCGAGTTACATAAAAGTAGTGATAAATTTCCTGTCGCTCTCATGAGCCGAAAATGTCAAACTCCTCTGCCGTGAAGAACATTTTATGGTAGTTGCCCAGAAGGAGCCACGCAAGCAATCTTCCACTTTTTTATTTAAGAGTGTTGCTCTAGGCACGATTTTTTCATAAGGAAATTGCTTTAGGCACAATTTCTTCATTAAAAAAATTCCTCCATTTTCTGCTAAATTTCCTTCCTTAATTACAGGGTTCCCGTAGATGCTGTGTGTAGCAGCTATATCTAGCCAACCCAGCTATCCAGTTCTATGTTATGCGCTCTGCTACACATCTAAGCAAAAAGAGCAAGAATAGCAGTTCTTCGCTGCAACCAAATTATCACCATCCTTTCGTCTCTGTAAGAGCGTAGTCTTCTGTGTCTGAAACTCTGGGCACTTATTCATTCATGTCTGATATGCTCAGAAAACGCGGGCGAGAGCCGGAGGCTCTGGTGGACACCATGGACATCTGGGAGCCGAAACGATTCCACGCAGAAGAAATGGAGCGGTTTCTATATCTACTGCAAGTAGACCAAACATTGACCGAGGACGATGAAGACGAAGAATGCGCCCCTAGCGAGGAACTCGTAGAAAGAGTCATGAGAAGCCTCGAGGAAGAGATTGCAGTGACATGTTCCACTTCGAATCTCTCCTCCGATTCTGGGGATAATTCGGCGGCTTCCGATATTTCTAGAAGCTGCGAAAGCCAAAACCTAGCTTTGGACACGGACGTTCATCTTTCTTATCTTCTGGAAGCTTCAGACGATGACCTCGGCATTCCGCCGAGCCTCGTTCTGGACTTGAAGGATGAAGCCTGTGTATTTACAAAGGGAACATCGAAGGTTTTCTGGGAGAAACAGGATCTTCAATCCCTAGGAGAAAACTGGCTTTTCGAGGAGGATTTTGATAACCAACAACAGCTTGCACTGTACGAAGATGCCTGGGATGCGAGCGAGTTGCAGGATTATATGAACAGAGATTTTGTCAGCCAAGGCATGGTTTTTGATTGTGATTTTTCTGCGCCGTGGACTTCGGAAACTGCTTTAATGGGGATCTAGAAGACGGTATAGCTTGTCTTTCTGTACCTGTAGCATAAGAGCTGAGTTTATTCAAAAGGAGATTTCGCTGTAGGATGAAGCCCTAGTTTGTACAGAGAATACGACCTCACTTTTAAATAATTTTTTCTTTGAACAGTCTACGGTATTATTTTGGCTATTTTTCAATTATCCCGTGCATGTCACATTGAGTTTTTTCAAAAGGAGATTTCGCTGTAGGATGAAGGCCTAGTTTGTACAGAGAATACGACCTCACTTTGAAATAATTTTTCTTTGAACAGTCTACGGTATTATTTTGGCTATTTTTCGATTATCCCGTGCATGGCTATTTTTCGATTATCCCGTGGATGTCACATTGAGTTTTTTTCGTGAATGACAATTTTTTCAAATGTTCGTTTTCTTGAATGATAAATTTTTAATATTTTATTGAGGATGTCTATTTATATATAAAACTAAAACTATTATTATATTGTAGTTATATTAAAACTCGAAGGAATTGTTGCGCTTTTATAGAATTTATGGAATCAGTAATTTCCACTCTGAAAATCCCATTACTCCTAAAGCATTATCCCTTCAACTCCTAAATAAAAAAAATTGCACAACTTCAATAGTGAAGGTGGTTATATATTAAGCTAACAATGGAAACACTTTTTTCATCATTCATATCACAGACAAGGGATTTCCTAACCTTCTTCTTATCTAATATGTTGTGGTTATTTTCTTATTTTTTCTCTTTCATTTTTTTTCATCCCCTGTCTAGTTTCCTTTTTCCCTTACCTATCATAATCAATCTAACTCTCTACACTGCCCTCACATCTTTTGAGTTTTTAGGGATCTTTCCTTCTTTTATTTTACTGTTTACACGTTTAAGATCTTCATGTTTTGTTTCTTGATACTATATATTAGAAATAAAGATAAAATTATGATAAAAGCAACACATAAAACACAAGTTATATTCCACCAAACCCAAAACCTAAAAAGGAAAATAATAGATCTATTACTAGCACCATCACATTAGTAAATGTGGTTGATATATGTCAATTGATGTCATTTTCATACAAAAATGACATATTAAAAGAGGAAAATGTTGTCAATCAACATATATCAACCACATCTATTAATGTGGTTGTGCTAGTTGACAGTCGACATGTGTGGATGGATCTGTTGAGTATGGTTTACTATGGTCACCATTGGTCAACTCTCCTTCAAAATTGTTGGCAAGGTTGACTGAGGTTGATAATGGTAAACCATTGACATAACAATGTATTTACATTAGATTAATGTAACAATATTACATTAATGTTGACCATTGTTACAATGTCACATTAATGTTGACTATGGTTGATGTTACATTAAATTTAATGTTGATATTATATTAATGGTTGCAAAAGGTTAATGAGGTTGACTATGTTTGAAGAGGGTTAATGATGGTTAATTGAGGTTAACTATGGTTCATTGAGGTTGAGTTGGTTGACCTTTGATGACCAAATTAAAATGGTTGACTTTGGTTGATTCCAGTTGACCGTGATTACAATGGTTTATTAGGGATTAAGACTATAGAGTATGGTTGAACTTTATTGATTATGGTTGCCCGTGATTGACCATGGTTGACCATGTCGACTATGGTTGACAATGGTTGTGTATGGTTGACCATTAACAACCGTGGTTGGCTATGGGTATCCATAGTTGACCATGGTTGGATAGTTGATCATTAGTGACCACGGTCAACAATGGTTGAACATGTTTATGATGGTTTATGAGGGATTATTAGCATAAATCATGGTGGGTTAAGGATGATCATGTTGAAATTATTTACCATAAAGATAATAGTTGACAATAAATGGTCATGGTTGACCATGGAGAGCATAGTTGACAATGATTGGTCATGATTGACCATGGTCACGATAGTTGATCATAGTTCACTATGTTTGACCACTCTAACCATGGTTGACCATGGATGAGAACATTGATTATTGTTGACCATGGGTTGACCATGTTCACCATGGTAGATCATCATTGTCCACGTTCTTTTTGGTTGATTATGATTGTTTATGATTGATAATGGATTATCATGTTCTACTATAGTTTCCAATGTTTGACAATGGATTGACTATATTTTTTAGATTTTGAAGTTCATTATTTTTTATTCATTGCAACGTCGGTAATGTTTGTCACGTTACGACATTAAATAATATTTGTACCCTTACAACGTCACATTGTGATATTCAAGAATTTTTGTCACATTGTGCCATCATGGAATGTTTGATTGCATTAGTATGTGACATTATGAAAGGTTATGTTCAAATGAAATGTTAGGTTACAATAATATTATAGTGATGTTGAGTAATGTTCATCAAACTGTGACATTGGGTTGTGCTCAACATGCCACGATGTTTGTATATGTTCATCAAATTGTTACATTATGGTTACATTAATGGTTCAAAAGGGTTAATGAAATTAACCGTGGTTGACAAGCTTGACTATAGTTGAAGAGGTTTGACCATGGTTGAAAAAAGTTAACCATAGTTGACCTTGGTTAGCGATAATTTTTTTGTGATTACACTAAAATAAATGCACAATATTAGTCTTTGAAATTAATGTACATCATACATCTAGTTACATCAAATTAGAAATCAACACTACACGGAATTCAATTCATTTAGTGCAAGAAACCAAATAGGATCGTAAATCAACAACTAAACTTAAATCAATGCATCCAATGCAATTAATCAAACATGGTCAGGAATCAACATCTACATTAAAATCAATTCATTTGTTTCAGAGAAAAGAAAAATATTCATGCCTTTCTAGATCCAACATGTTTTAACTTTCGTAAAACCTTACTTCCTCTTTCTCTATGGTTAATAATGTTCATTATTATATAATACTATATAATATATGTATTTGTCTCTGTGCGTCTCTTTCTTCTTCCCTCTTTCTCTTCACTCCATCTTTGTGTCTATCTCCCTCCCTCTCTCCTTCTCTCTCTCCCCCTCCCTCTCCCCACTATCTCTTCCCTCTCCTCTCCCTCCTTCTCTCTATCTCTCTCTTCATCCATCTCTCTTACCCCATCATCTATATTTATATCTCCCTCTATCTCTACTTCATCTCTCTATCCCACTCCCCAAACACACACACACACACACACACCATATATATCTATCTCTTCATCAATGTCTCTCTCCCTCGATCTCTCTCTCTATCTCTCATTTCTTCACTCTCTCCTCCATCCATCTATATCTCTATCCCCCTTTGTCACTCATTTTTCATCACTTTGTCTCACCCTGAAAAATACAAACACACTATCTCTCCAAACCTATCTATCTCTCAACACTCTCTCTCCATATATATGAGTATCTATCTCCCTCCCTCTCCCTCTCCCTCTCTCTCTTTTCTCCTTTTCTCCCTCTCCCTCTCCTCTCTTTCCCTTTCCTCCTATTGTCGTCTCTCCCTCACTCTCTCTCCATCTCTCCTTTGTCACCTTCTCTCTCTCTCCACCTTTCTCTATATATATTTCTTCTTCCCTCCACTCTCCCCACCTAACTCCATCTCTCTCTCCCCCTAATCTCTTTCTCACTCTCTCAAGTCTTCTCTCTTTTAGCCCCTCTCTGTCCATTCCTCTTCCACCTACCTTTAACTCTCCCCCCATCTCTCTCTCTCTCTCTCTCTCTCTCTCTCTCTCTCTCTCCCCAAATCTATCACTATCTCCCTCCCTATCACCTTCCCTATACCCCCTTCTCTCCCTCTCCATCTCAGTGTCTCTCTCTCTCTCTTTCCCTCGCTCTCCCATATTCTCTCTCTCTCTTCCCTCCTCTCCTCTCTTACTCACTATCTCTCCACATATTGCTTATCAGCCCTCTCTCTCTCCACCTCCATATTTTAATGAAGCTTTTTCTTTCTGCTCACTCTCTCTCCCCCTCCCTCTCTCCTTCTATCTCTCAAGTCCTCTCTCTCTTCCTTCCTCTCTCTATCTTTCTGTCATAGATACCTCTATCTCTCTCCCCATCTCTCTCTCTCTCTCTCTCTCTCTCTCTCTCTC